>JAYRBW010120279.1:0-17141 GCA_036023295.1 Invenusta paracnida
AATGGATAGATTCAGAGTAATTTGGAGCTTTTGCTACCAGAGCGACACGACCTCTCGGTGTGTCGTAGTAATGTGTTATGAATGAGTCTATATTTACAGATGAAGTGGGAATACTACAAAGGCGCTGATTGGCTGGAGATGAATACGGGAGTGTAATACATCTGCAGCACGGGATAATTTGGTCTCAACTCTGCTGGAACGTTACAGTAGATATTAAAAGAGGGGAAAACGGAACCTTTGTAAAAGTCTAAATATAACTAAGCCAGTTAATAATTATAGATTAGAATTAATATTAAATGGAAGCATATCTCATCAAATTATATATACATTGATCGATTAAACAGTAAATTGATCGCTGGTCTAATGGGCCATGTGATGCGCTTGGTGGGCCCTTAAAATTTAAGCCTAAAAATGTTTATTTTATCAAATATTAATAATAATAAATTTAAAAAAAGAATTATCCTCAATCTACCAATGATCCATTTGATTATATCGCTATTGTAATGTGACTTATTCTGTATATAATTTTTATCATCCAAAAGTGGCAAATAGTAATTTATAGCTTAATGGAAAATAGGCACGCAACAAAGGTTTCTTAAAAATGGTGTGGAAATTTTGCAAAAGGCTTAATAAAAATGAAAAGAATTTTTCAAAATGTTGGGTTAATTTTTCGTATTATTTTATGTATTGAAATAATTAATCGAAGAAATGCATAAATATGATGCTACAATTTTATAGACAATTTATTATTGTTCTAAAAAGCCTATACAAGGAAGAATATATTTATATATGGTCATGGCCTTGTTGGAAATATTATATATATATTATATGTGGGTATGTGATTTCTGTCAATGTTTAAATATCAAAAAATAGTATATTATACACTATATATTATATAGTATATTGTAATTTAGAAGTAAACCGTATTTGACTGAACTTTTACAATTGTTATAATATATATAATAGTTACTATATATTAAATTTTAATAATATGTAATGCTGACATTACACTTTTAAAATTAAATCAAATGTTCATTTTTCCCAGAAGATTGTATAATTGCGTGTAAAATTATTGATGTAAATTCTTTTATCAAAGTAATATTAAACTTTCAAATTATCATTTATATTTTCATAAACTTTTCCCTTGTATTAATTAATAAACAAAATATTTCATTGACAAAACGTTTAGCACAAAATAGTTATATCAATAGTTTATGTATATCCTCTATTTGTAGAGAAATATTGTCACATCATATTTTCTTCTAGCATTTAAAAACGCGTCCTTCTTAGTAGCAGTTTTACTCCTTATGATCGCGGTATTTTACGCCTACTACTTATAGGACAATAAAAGTACTGTAATAATTGTTTATATAATAATAGTAATACTTAAACTTCATGATTTTTTCAATTACTTTGTTTAAAATATTTATGCTATATTACATAATCATTAAACAATGAAACAATGTTAAACAATCATATTAAATGTCCGATGCTCGGAATTCTTGGTAGTGGAGAGCGGTGCCAAGGGTTCCCGCTGTCCCTTCCCTTTAAAAGTGGCGCATCAAGCTGTTTTTGGAATATGCTCCAATAATATATATAATTTCTAATTCACAAACTAAACATACACATTTATGAATAAATTTAAAGCTGCTATATTTAATTGTGAAATTACAATTATCAATGAGATAATCATGTAACATTTAAAGTTAACAATATAAAAATCCTTATTTTTAAAAAGAAATTTTTAAAACAAGTTTAACTTAAATATTATGACAACATTCTGCTTTTGAAACCAAAGATTGGTACATAATATAATTAAACTAAAACCCCTCACATAATTGCTTACAGAATCAGAATTTTAAATGTTGTTAGTATAATGTATTATATGTATGATTAAATAAAAGTTATGACTTTTTAATCAAATTTAATTGTTTATAATTAATATCATAAATATTTATTTGTTGAAATTTAATATTCAAATGTATATGTTATTTAGTCAACAATTACAGCTGGTATAACATTTCATCATAATTTTACTTACTAAAATATGACATATTATTTAAAACATGTTTCTTTTTGAGAGCTGTGAATGAAGACTTAAATGAAAGTACACAAAATGTAAAATTACTCTCAAATTCATATGGTATGATATTCGATAATTTAATGAATGTTATGATTACATGAATTTGTAAATTGTAGCGTGTATTTTACAAACTGCAACACTGATATCATATGCACTCCAGTCAATACCTGTCAACATACATGTCTAAGTTGAAGTGCTAAGAATTCTGTTTGTTCATTCAATTATGATCAATCATTTCGGAGAGCTTTTCGAATGAATTAAAATAATATATACTTGCATAGATAAGGCTACAGTCTATAAGTATCCGTAGTAGATAAACAAGCTAGGTACACACTTAAATTTGTCGACGTCCATTCTTAACATACCTCGATGTAACTAAGGGTCCTCGGACTCTGATTCGACCTTTGTGTACCTACTATGGGATTCTATACAAAACACCTTCTAGTTAGATATTCGTGCTTTGCTATATACAGAGTGTACGTTTGTAGTTGTTGAATTTGCAGATAGACAAATGTTGTGTTTCAGAAGAGTTAATTATAATGGTCTTCTGAATAAACATATCCATATTTATAGATAGAACTATAATCCGTTCTTGAGTTAGTTTGTTAAGTTTAGTTCAAGTTTTGATCAAGATATAAATAATACATTTGAAACCATCATCACCACTGTACTTTCAACCCTGATAACAATGTCTTATTTATAAACGGTTATCTAGTTATTAATGGTTAGATGTTTTGCAGTACAATAAGAATTTTGTATTTTTAGCACCTAAAGGATCGCAACTGGATAAAATGGAGTGCGGAAAATTTAAGGTAATTGTTTTGTGTTATCAATGTGGAATCTTAAAACTTTTTGGTATTTTCGACATAATTTTTAATTCAATTTGTTCATTTTATAATTTAAAACTCTATAAAAACTAATAATAACTCTATTTAATACTAAAATCAATAAATCTATAAATAATCTATAATATATTACGAATTTTCTTAAATTATAATACAATTTTTTTGTAACATGAATTTAGAATTTTAAATAAAACATACATACTTAATTAACGAATTTATGTTTTACTTTGAATATTCACACATACATATGATTAAAATATTAAAATATTCTCCATCCAATTCTCTACCTTCCATCTTTCGTTGCATGGCAACAGCTGACCTACTTCAAAACCCGAGGCCGAGCAGAGATTATCCGAATGGTACTCAGCGCAGCCGGCAAAGAGTTCGAAGACGTGAGGATCGAGAAGGAAAAGTGGCCTGAGATGAAACCCACTATTCCCGGAGGAATACTGCCACTGTTGGAGACCCCGTGTGGGAAGAAACTGAACCAGAGTATGGCTATTGCCCGCTTTCTGGCCATGAAGTTGGACCTCTACGCTGAGGACAAGATGGACATATACTTCATTGAGCGGGCCATTGATCAGGTTAGAAAGTGGGAGGATAAGAACTTCTAAACGTGCATTACTTTAATAACACATTCTTACTTAACTGTATCCATATCGGAGAGTGGAGGAGGCTTTTAAGGAAGGGGCTTCCTCATGAATTTTTCTGTGATAATTAACTGAACAAAATAATCACAAAAATTAGCAATTCTTACTTTTAATTAAAAAAATCTAATTTCTTTGAAAATCTACGAAACCTTTCTTTGGGCATTAATTAATTTCATGTAATAATTTACAATGTACAATAAAATAAAGTTTTCTTGCTGAAAATGTAGAATTAAAAACTTAAAAATGCATATTTTACATATTTTGAAAATTTAAAACAGATATTAAAAATTATTTTTCAATGGAATATGTTAGGATTCATTTTTTGTTTAACTACATGCGAAGTTTCCAAACTCTGCACAAAACTAGGAAGTTGAAAAATTATGGTGGGTGGGCTAATGAGCACCCCGCTCCCAGTATAAGAACGCTCGAAAAAGCACTGTATTGATTGTGTCAAAGAAAAATTTGAGTATCATAATAATATTCACACAATAACCGTAAGTTTTATATAACATCACAAACGCTAAATATTTAAATGTTAACAACTACATATTCTTTGCTTGATCATCTCAGATTGGTGATGTCAGTGCGGAACTCTACAAGATCTTTTTCGCTCCCGACGATAAGAAGGAAGAGATGATGAAGGCGTTCTGTGAAGGCAAGGGTCAAGCCAACCTCAAGGTATGTACGAAACTAAATTATGAGGATAAAAATTCATACACATATAAATTCAAAACATTAATTAGTCCATTGATTAATTATTTGACTGTCAAAAGTAAGCCTATATATTCTTAAAGATACTTGATAGCAAACGTGTAAAGGAATAACAACAGAGTGAAGTAATATTTTATACCATTCAAAGACATGAATAAGGCGATCTTACGAGTATGTTTAAGCTAAAATTGGAATGCACTTATATGGAACAGACTTCGCTACTGAAAATTTAACTTAATTTTTAGATTATGTTTCTATATTGTTCACAAACCTGCAACGATGATCAAATCAATACGATGATATCTACAACATGATCAAACATTTTATTGCAACTACAACTGTCAAACTTCTCACAAGAATGAATACCTATGGCTATAGTACTCAAATTGGAACTATTAATTGTACCAGTTTTTTTACAGTTTTAACGTGGTCTACTCAAGCAAACTTGGCTCACAGTTGTTCTCTATTGTGGGTCTGGGGGGGGAATTAAAATTTGTCCCCTCGTTCCTTACTGCTTTTATAGGAACATTTATATATATCTAAGAATAAACTAGCAACTTCAATATAATAAAATATTTCCTAGATATTGCTCTGAATTTATTTCATTAAAGTATCTAAGTGGACTATGTTTTGAGATAATTATAAAACCAAAGAAATTAATATTATATCAGCTGTAAGCGACAAAATTGCATTTATTATCAAAAACAAGCAGTTTGATTGTATATAATATGATAATTATATATAAATAAATCAACCAAAAAGGACTAGAGCCTTTCCTTATCCGGAATATATATAATATTGAAACGATAGTAAAATGAATGTAATAAAAATAGGGGAAAATAATCGTCTAACAGCTTTAGGTTTCCAAACAACTTAAACATATATTACTAAAAAATTTAGTGAACAATAAATTGGAAACTGCAAATACAATAAATATAAATTCTATTAACTGATTATATTTTATTTAGGAATGCCCATAGGTGACAAGAGTTTAATAAACTATAATTCAGGTGTCCCAAGGCTTTCCAATTTAATATGATCTGTTAGTATTGATTAATATTTGTGATATATATGTAAGTAGTTGTTTAACATAACGTAGGCACACGATCGTTTATTTAGACGAAACTATTTTTTGATAATCCTAAGAAGTTAGTATAATTTTTATTCAATAGCAGATGTTTCCTTTTGGAGTAACGTTGTCTTTTAGATAACTTTTTATTAATCATTGGATAACTATCAATAACATTTAGTAAATTTCTTGCAAGCAGTCTCGTCTTTATAAATTATCTTTGTATACGCATACATAGTTTTATCCTGTGTTGCAGAATCTTGAAGCCGGATTAGCCGAAAAGGAGGGCGGGTTTTTTATTGGCTCTAAAGTGACCTTGGCTGACCTCCTTCTTATGTGCCTTGTCGACTATCTGAAAGAAAAGTGCTCCGCTCTCCTCAAACAGTTCCCCCGAATCTCCAGTCACTACGATGCTGTGCTCAAGGAGAAGCCCTCCCTAGCTGACTGGATCAAATCACGACCGGAAACCGCCATGTAAACATAGAAACATATTGTCGCGGTTACCTTGACAACTGCTATCTATCTAAAACAAAAGCTTATTGAATTTGCTACTGTTCTAAATTGTGTTGAAATATTTGTATTATTATATTATTTCTGATGAGTATTATTATTACCCATTGAGTCCAGGTGTTCTTTTTGATTGAAACAATAAAGATCGATTTAAAAAGCTTATATTTTGTTTGTTTTCATTGTTTATAGTTTGTAAATGGTCTTTTGTTATAAAATAAAATAATGTAACAAGAACATAAACTTAGGAAAAACTTTTTTCTGAAAAAGATTCAAAAATCAAAACTGTTAAAAAACATATTTAAGTTAAATTAGTTAATTTAAAAATAAATAATAATATTATGATTTACTAATGTTCAATACTATAAAATATAACTTGGAAAATGTTTTAAAAACGAATAAATAGTGAAACGCATATACCTTAAATATTTAGGCGTAAACAATAAAAACAATATTGATCAAATAAATTAACAAGAGCGTTAAAAAAAGACGATGACATGTTATTATTAATAACATTTTAGTAAACTATTACCATAAATGCAATAAATGCAATAAATTAGAAACATTTATGTATATTACTTTGAATTACAAAGTCATAACATGATAATGACTTTCTATTACTATATTCCAACGACCACCAACTCAAGATACATCTACATACGTCATTTTTTACTCATGTCATAAATTCCTCTTATGCAGATAACCTATATTGACATGTTGCTTCCATTTTAGTTTGAACTATAGGGGGGCGGATTGGGGCATGATCAAACAAGATTTGAAGATAATAACGATTTTTTGTTAAGTATGTGGCCAACATAATGTTAAACTTAATCTGAAATCTAAATTACAATTAAAAAAATTCTATTCACGTTTTAAACAACGACTCCTTGCAGTGATAACCGTCATAAATTATGTCATATTATACAACATATAAATAAGGCACAAAATAAATCGATTCAATGATTGGACATATTTATTTATGCATGGCACACATTAAAAGTGACACCACTAATGTACACTATTGCAATTTAGTGCACAATAGTTTTTAACAAAGCAAAACGGGAAAACAATATGTGCATGAATCAAAGTATGCTTGTATTTTTTACAGTAGGTAACGTTTTATATGTGCAATTTGTCTGTAAAATAGGTACTATTTTACTAATGAATAAGTCAGAACTATAAATTGTTAACTATTATAGTTCATTGAATACTATATATTATGACCTTTTATCAGTATTATAGTATTAAAAAGATGAATGATTATTTGTTATATATAATTAATGTATATGAACCTACGTTATAAATATATAACAAATAGCTAATTAAAAATATTACATCGTAAGTGCATATCACTATGTATACATAGTTACGTATTAGAGTTGCATGCAATAAAAACTGTGAAACAATAAAGACAAATATAAGTAGTTATAAGAGGTAATAAAGCTATTAATTGGTCGACCACATAAGAATGTTCCATAAGGAGAAATATTAAAATATAGTTCAAACAGTTTAACAAAATATATAATAAGTAGGTATGTATATGTATATTTATATTTATATAGTTCTGTTTATCTATATCCACACAAACAATTAACGAATAAATCAATTGTTACAATTATTGTTTCATAATTCATGCATGTTGTGTTAATTGATAAATAGTTACTATGTCAACACTTTTAATTAGTTCAATTCCTTCAAATAACTCAAACTAATGGTTGTTTCAATCTACGCGCCATCTTCTTCTTGCACACTAGTTCTTCTTGAGGCATTTGTAGGTCACAGTAAGTTGGGGAATCTCACCCTGAAAACAGTAGCCAGGCAGCTCCCACTTCGTAGCCTTCAGGAAGAATGTACTAGTCAAAAGAGCGCCATTAATTTGGCATTGATTGCCACTGCATCTGAAAATTAAGAAGTCTACAACTGCTGAATCAATGAAATTTTAATAAATCTGGTGTTTTTTAGAAATGTCCCACAAACATATATATTTTCGAAAATATAGTGAATTTTGTAATTTTAGTACGCATAAAAAATACATTTTTAATCTGAAATATATTCCAAAAATTGTGTATAATTATGATGAAGCTTAAATTTACTTTTCCATAGCACATTGCTATAAATAATTTGTACGAAAAAATATTTAATTCAATTCAATTAAGATAAGTTACACAATAAACAACTAAAAGTACTCAATGACAAAAATTCTTTCAATTGCAGAATTATAAGATGATAATTTTTAAATCTTGATAGATGGTTATGTCGAAGCAATATTTGTGAATATTTTAAAATACAAAACAAGAAAGCAGCACCACTGCTGTATAATGTTGTAAAATCTAGAAGTTAGTTCAAAATAAGAGATAATTTATATTTAATTTGCTGCGTGATTACATTTCAACAAAGTATAACCTGATGCTCACATAGAATAAAAAAATACAAAATGTTTACAATACATTTAATAAAATTTGCGACAAAATCTAACCGATGCTAAAAATGACCATACGTATAAATGTTATTTTTAAAAATGCCTATGTTTAAATTATCACATGTATAAAATCTGAAACAAAACATAGATTGAAGTCACGCAAAAATTAAAAATTCTAAAACGGACCTTTCAGAGGTGATAAAATGTTGTGCATAGGACGACTGACACCTGTAGACATTCTGCGATTGACATTTTGAAAAGGATCCAAAAAATATATTAGTTATCAGTATTTTCTCTCCATTTTCTCTACAACGAAGATACACGATTTTATTTGCCTCGCATATTTCCAATATTTTAAGAGAATTAGGACTAACTTGAAGAGCTGAAAGAAGAGAAAGAGAAAAACCGAGAAAAAAATGAGAAGTCATTAAAAAATAAATTGACTAAATATATAATATGTTCTAAGTGTACTAAAAAATGATTAGGTACATTGTTTATATTGTGATGAAAAAAAAGTTTAACATTTATACCTACCTTTAGGATTCAGGCATTTAGTTCCCGTATACCAAAGAAAAGAGGTTAATGTCTGATTCACCGAGCAGCAAATCGGATACTCCGTGTCAATAGTGTTTAGACTTGGGCTCAAGCTGTCGACTGCTCTGCTCCATTTGGAAGTAGAATTTCCATTTTTTTTTGCAAAATGCCAAGCATAAGTTGGCTTTGGATTCTCTGAATCCGCCTGACATTGAAGCTGTTTTACTTTTGACCCGTTTCCAGAAATATCTTTGTTGACTTTTACCGATTCCGAGATAGCAAGTCTGACAAAACCAACTTGATACTGTTGTTGACGTGTGACGTTTTTTGCTGTCCACGACAGGGCATCCTGAACAATACAAATGAAAGTATTCTTAGCGTCACCTCGCTCCGGTTTGATTTCAACAGTTCGCCATAATTGTACCTCGTCACCGGATATATTGGCCGCAATATTCAATACATTTTTGGAAGAAATAAATTCAACTGATGTTTTGTTATGAAATATCCGCATAAATACGAGAAACTGTCTTTGATTTGCTTTGAATCGACAGGAGCAGGTCACTGTCAAGGTCTCACCTTCTCTGACCTTGGTATTCTTCGGGGAAAAACTCAACATTGGTTTCAGATCTTTTTTCTCGCTAAGCGCAGCGTTGTTAAAGTCGTCGTGAGGTTTACAAATCACTCCGGCTGGAATGGCCGACGCATTTTGACAATAGTCAACTTGTGAACCTTTGAGGTTTTTACACAGATGAAAACGGTTTTCATGGATGCACAAGATTGTTTCTAAATATAATTCTCGATCTGTTTGTCCAAAACGTCCGTCGGCGGCAAATTTAGCGGGACCAGGATACCCAACAGTATAGCACATGTTCGCTAAATTTTCAAGGTATGCTGGTTCTTTACTTTTAGTATAAAAGATGCTGCACACATCTCGCCATACTAACCCATGGAAAAGGAACTGTAAGTTTCCCTCGTTGGGTGTTCGGCCGCCTGTAAGTCTGTATCGCTTATCAGTTGGCGCTGGTTTCAATTCATTGACAACCACAGTTATCGTTCCCCTTGAGTGAGTTTTCCCTCTGACGTTGACTGAGACTTGACACGCGACAACAAGTCGACCTTCTCCTTGAAATTGAACCGATCGATAGCCAATCTTACGCCAAATTTTTCCACTTGACGAATTTTTCGCGCCAAGAGCAGCGAGAACGTTCACTTCATAGGTTACTTTTGGATACGTGCTTGTTGCTCGACAGAAGACCCCCCTCATGGTTTTCACAAATTCCACGGAGAAAATCGGATTGTAAATTTTAGAAGTTGCGTTTTGAATAACGGCATTGCCTCCGTATACAAAACTACTGCCAGGAGACACCAACAAGATGCTCGTAAAGAAGGAAGTTAACAGAATAAGTGCTAGCATTCTTCAATTTAAATTTTTAAGGTGTATTTTTAAAACTTTATATGAATGTCAAAATAAGAGAATAAACGGTCTGATTACCTCAGAATCGTATCTTCGGAATAATAATTTGGAATATTTATCTTTAGTAATAGTCTATTTTGCATTAAGCAAACGTAAATATTTAATAGTCGCTTGCTTACAAGTTTCCTGTCTTGTGAATGTTTATATAGACAAATATTATAAAGTAAACATATCCTGATTTTGTGATATACAGATTTATTGATAATGCCATTATTGTTCGTTGATATGAATTATGAATAAGTATTCCCGACCCGCATAACTATAATATTAGATGTAAAACGAAAGTAATTTATAGTTTTATTCGTATACCTTCCCTATTTTAATAATAGTATTTCCATGACAACTTTTGCTCACAATATTAAAAAGCTACATCAGAAAAATCAAACTTGTCCAGTAAGATTTGGTGTAAAAAACGAAAAAGTTTTCTAAATTTTTGTTATAATATAAATAAACAAAGTACAAGCGACATCAAAGAAGAAAGGATTGTCTGTATAAGGACCTATAACAGTAGATAATAAATAGATTTATGAAGTAATTTAAGAATAAGAAAATAGAATACAAATAAATAAATATCTAAATATCATAAAATTATCGAAATGATATCAGTCAATTCAACGAAAGAAAAGCTCTTACTTTTAAAACTTTTAGATACTTTAAAAATATAAATTGAAATGAAAACAGTCGATAACAATTATACCGTTTTGCAAACGTTATAAACTTTCAATACTATTAAATAATAATTCGACAGTTTTAAATATGTTTCTCACAAGTTAGCCAAATTAATTGAAGTTCATAAGAGAGTATGTTTACAATTTATTTGCTATGTGTAAACAATCTTGCATTTTTATAAAAGAAAACGAATATTAACAATTAAGTTGATCATGTTTTATTTTATTTTATTTTAGCGATACTACTCCTGCTTACATAGGACCGTTGGATCACTATGATTGAAGGTAAACATTCCAGTTTTATTATTGATGTTGTTATTAGATAATTTGGTATACCTACAACTGATAATGACCTTTTCAATAAATCCTCAAGAAAATCTTGATTAACTTAGTATAAATAAATAGTTTCTTATTTTCCATTTAGAATAAAAAATATCACAATTATTTACGAAGGCTGAAAAGGTGTATCGTAGACATTTGTTTTAGAAGAGGTACTGACTCACATTGATCGACTTTCCAGTAAAATGTGCGTAATAATTTGAAGAATCATTATTTTCTGATCAAACGACAATTTGATTTAATGGGTATAAAAATATGTATGTCTTATGAAACATCAAATTCGTAAATTAAATTTCCAATAATATGTAATTGACTGACATTCTTGATGTCATATCCAATTCATAAATATTTCGTTTATTCTAATTGTTTATATAGTGTATTACACTATAATGTTTAAAGAGTACCTACCATACATTTATATAAATCGACTGAGTATGATTAATTTAGAATATAGAATGTACTACTAATAATAATAATTGCTGATTTTAGGAGATACATAAAGTTTGTCGGTAACATAAAGATACCTATAAATACAAATTTATCATCAAACTAGTCAACTACACCCGTACACATATGAAGGAACAATTCGCAGCAATATCATATGACAGGAATGGCCAAAGTTAACATAAACAAAGGATGTATAAACTGATTACTTAAATATTTGGAAGTCAGAAATAATTTCAAATTTACCTTCTATAGTATCCTTATTCTATGTACATGGCGAATCCTACCAATAGCGTTTAAATAATTTGGTAATTATTATGGAGATATTATTTTATTTTTATTTTTAAAAGTTTGAAAAAGAAAAAAAGCTTTTTGAAATTTACAGAATCTATAAAATTTGGAAGTTAATTATATTATGTATAGGTATATAATAGTCTTGTTTGGAACTTAAACATACGTAAGTTTAAGAGATATAAAGGAATTTAGTTTTAACTGTATTAATTTGATGAAAAATATTAATATTCATTGAGATATATTTAATTAAAATTGTGGCAAAATTCAAAAGTGATTGCTTAGAAAAGTCCGCAGTTCCTAGGAAAAACAAAAAAATCGTGAGTAATTTGATTGAATCATATCTGAATTTTGAATTTTGAATTTGAAAATGTCCTTTTGCGCATCAGTTTATTGACGAAGGCTCGTAAGAATGAAATAAAGATTTGAAACTATTAAACTTTTTTTAAATAAAAAGCAGGTAAAAATATTCATTTTTATCATTTAAAAAATAATCTCAAAAATATAGTTGTGGAAAGTCATTATAATATTACTTGGTGAATCGAAGTGATATGTATACAATTCTTATTTAAATAATATAAAAGTTTCTAATTTATTGCATTTATTGTAATAGTTTAATGTAATTTTATTAAAAAGATATCTCACTTTCTGTTTGTAATAATGCGCTCATTATCATATGTGATCAATGTTCTCCTCATTGTTTATATCTATATATTTCAATGAATATGTGTTTCACTATTTATTCATTTTAAAAACATTTTAAAATGATTACATATTTTATAATTCTGAAAAAGCATAAATTAATAAATCGATAATAAAATTACTTTTGATTTTGAAACTACCTAGTTTAATGTAACTACATTTTTTAATTCGGTTTTGATTTTTAAATCTTTCGAAGAAAACTGTTTTTTACGTAAATTTTATTCTTAATACAATCTTTTCTTTTATATCCAGAGCCCAGTTAAACACTACAAAGAAAGAAAGAGAAAACGAAAATATGAACAATTTAAACAGCTTTTTATTGTTTCAATTGACAATAATACCTGGACTCTTTTAATAATGAGACCAACACGCATAGCAAAACTAAATTCAATATAATAATAACAATATTTCAAAACAACTTAGAACAGTAGCAAATTAAAAAAAAACTTTCTTTTCAAATAGATAGCAGTGGTCAAGGCAACCGCAACAATAGGTTTCTATGTTTAAAAGGCGCTTTCCGGTCGTGATTTGATCCAGTCAGCTAGGGAGGGCTTCTCCTTGAGTACAGCATCGTAGTGACTGGAGATTCGGGGGAACTGTTCGAGGAAAGCGGGGCACTTTTCCTTCAGATAGTCGACAAGGCACATAAGATCGAGATCAGCCAAGGTCACTTTAGAGCCAATAAAAAACCCGCCCTCCTTTTCGGCTAATCCGGCTTCAAGATTCTGCAACACAGGATAAAAACTAGGTATGCGTATACAAAGAGAATTTTAGTTACAAAGACGAGACTGCTTGTGAGAAATTTACTCAATTTTATTGACGGATTACAGACCTGTAGCCAGAGTAAAAATTTGGCCCAGGCAAGAAAATTTAAAGGCGCAAAAAATACACTAAATTACAATATTAAAAGCGCAATATATGTAATACAAATATATAATTAGAACATAATGAAAACACTAAGTATTTTCTGGCATCAGAATAACTCACTACTATCATATCGATTGCAGTGACAGATTATAAAAACACATGTATTATTGATTACATGTGTGCAACAATTACATATTGATTATTAAGACTAAGACTGATAATAATAATAATTTTGGATATTCCCCACTAGTCCATGAGGCGTCTAAATATAGTGCGTTTTTTTATAAAACAAAAATCGCCTATAGGTAGGTATATAACTGCAATTAACCTTGACTGTTTAATAGTTTGCATTGGTAAATAGGTCAATATATTTTAGCTAGTGCTTGTTTGATTTTAGGGGCGGAGATAGGAAAAGGCGCACCGAGGCAGTTGCCTCGGTTGCCTCATGCCTGGCTACGAGACTGGATTAAGAATAGGTAGTTATCCACTGATAAATTATTAGTTATCTAAAGCAATTTATCATTACTTCAATAGAAAACCTCTGCTATTTAAAAAATATATACTTACTTCTTTGGATTAGCAAAAGATTAGTTTTAAACGTACATCAGCATATCTGCTGAAGCCTTGTTGAGGTACCACTATTGATATCGTAACATAATCGTAACAATATCTATGGGTACTACTAATAGATCATATTAAATTGGACAGCCTTGGGACAGGTGAATTAGAGTTTAATAAACTATTTTCCCTTATGGGCATTCTTTAATAAACTATGATAAATTAGTCAAATCTAAATTTGTAGTATTTGCAGTTTACAAAATTTGTTCGTAGTATGTTTAAGTAATTAAGAAGCATAAAACTGTCAGACCGTGACTTAAGACTATTTCTATTGCATCCAAAGCAATTTACTATCGTTTCAAAATTATTTTTCAAAACAACAAAAAGTTTTATTCCTTTTTATTTTTTTATTAAAATGTAATTATCATATTATATTGCCTTCGTAAGATCGCCTTATACATGTCTTTGAATGGTATAACATATTTCTCCACTCTGTTGTTATTCCTTTACGCGTTTGCTATCAAGTATCTTAAGGAATATAGGTTTACTTAAGACAGTTAGATACTTAATCAATGGACTAATTAATGTTTTGAATTTATATGTGTATCAATGAATATCCTCAAATTTTAGTTTCGTACATACTTTGAGGTTGGCTTGACCCTTGCCTTCACAGAAAGCCTTCATCATCTCTTCCTTCTTCTCGTCGGGAGTGTAAATTATTATCTTGTAGAGTTCCGCACTGACATCACCAATCTGAGATGATCAAGCAAAGAATATATAGTTGTTAACATTTAAATATTTTGCGTTTGTGATATTATATAAAAATTACGGTTATTGTGTGAATATTATTATGAGACTCGTATTTTCTTTAACACTATCAATACAGTGCTTTTTCGAGCACTCTTATACCGGGAGCGGGGTGCTCATTAACCCACCCATAATTTTTCAACTTCCTAGTCGTGCAGAGTTTTGATACTTCGCATGTAATTAAACAAAGATGGATCCTAACATATTCCATTGAAAAATAATTTATAATATCTGTTTTTAATTTTTGTATATGTTTTTAATTCTAGATTTTCTCCAAGAAAAATTGTTTTTATTAAACTTTGTAAATTATTACATGAAATTAATCAGTACCAAAATTAGGGCTTCGTGAATTTTGAGAGAGATGCATTTCTTCTATAAAAAGTAAGAACTGCTAATTTTTACATTGAGTGAATGTTTGGGAACACACTAATGACTATAGTGCAAAAAGTTATAAAACTATATATTTGGAGAAGTCAGAAAAGGTTAAATTGCTCAATTTGTTCTGTTCATTGTCATAGAAAAGTGCATAAGGAAGCCCCTTCCTTAAAAGCCTCATCCGCACTCGGATATGGATATACGGTTGATTAAGGTTGTGTTATTAAAAATATGCACGTTTAGAAATTCATCTCCACCCTGTCTAACCTGATCAATGGCCCGCTCAATGAAGTATATGTCCATCTTATCCTCAGCGTAGAGGTCCAACTTCATGGCCAGAAAGCGGGCAATAGCCATACTCTGGGTCAGTTTCTTCCCACACGGGGTCTCCAACAGTGGCAGTACTCCTCCGGGAATAGTGGGTTTCATCTCAGGCCACTGTTTCATCTCGATCCTCACGTCTTCAAACTCTTTGCCGGCTGCGCTGAGTACCATTCGGATGATCTCTGCTCGGGCTCGGGCGTTGAAATAGGTCAGCTGTTGCCATGCAACGAAAGAAGGAAGAAAGAGAATTGGATGTATTAAGCATAATATACAGGGTGGCCCATAAATAACCGATAAACATTTTAGTTTAAGTTGTGGTTGCATAATTTGATAAACAAGAGTGTTCGACCTTGACACATCTCATTATGCAATACAGGGATGATGCGCAGTGGCATGAATTATAAAACATAGTATGTAGATATATTTGAATTTGATAATATCTGAATTTTTATTGGACAATTCTATGTATAGCATATCTTGATTACAAATTTAAACTTAAGCAGTAAATATAGATTCGCGACATGGCGTACAAGTTTGACACACAATAGTGCATTTATTGTATCAAAAATTATAATTCATTGAAGAATGTCAATGCAGTATGTCATGAATTTAATTCAACATCAATATGGAGAGCAACTATCCGTTGGAATACTGTTAACGATATTGTGACCAAGTTTGAACTGACAGGTATTGTTCTTAACCAACAAAAATCTGGACAACCAAGGAATATCAACACCGATCAAAACCAGCTAATTGTACGAGAAGTGTTGCATCAGCAGCCTCAAAATTCAAGTCGTTGTTTATCAGAGGAGCTTGATATCCCCAGGTCAACGCTACAACGCATAATAATAAAGGTTGGTCTGAAGGTGCGGCGCCCAAGATTATTACAGCAGCTCAACAAAGACGATCCTGACCGCCATTTGCAGTTTTGCGACAAATTTCAGGTGTTATTTAATGATCATCTAAACATTATATAGACAGATGAAGCTAAATTTAAATTAAATGGGCAGATAGATCGACATAGTTGTGTTTTCTATTGCGAGTACAATCCCCATGAGGTGTTTACTAAATCGGTGAATAGCCCTGGTGTCACAGTTTGGGCAGGAATATTCCCTACATCCATAATCCGACCCTATTTTTTCCTTGGAACAGTCTCTGCTACAAGTTACCTGCACATGCTAGACACTTTTGCTATTCCAGCCCTCTGTCAACTCCGTGGTGCTGCTTGTTTTTTTGTTTGTTTGGGGCTATGGCACCCGGGTTTCAAGTGAGAGACCGGCCAGCTCCAGAATGCCCGCTGGATTGCTGCCCAAGACCGACAAAGGTGGGGAGCAGACACCGAATATGTTGAGGCGGTGGAGGTCGAGAACCGGGCAGTGGGACACCCAATGTTCCACTGTTTCGTCGGACTCGCCGCATCTCAAACAGGTCGGCGATATGGTTGGGTTCATCAGGTGGGCATAAGCCCGAAGGT
>JAYRBW010120290.1:0-17140 GCA_036023295.1 Invenusta paracnida
TCTGTCTCCTAAAGAACATTTGCTGAGCTTAATGTTCGAAGCTAATCAAATTAATTAACTTTGAGATCCGAAAAATATTAAAAAATGCTTGTTATGGTTTATAAAGGCCACCCCCATAGAAAACATGATAGAAAATATTGTTGAAAAATAGTTTACCATATTTCACCAAAATGAAAGTTAAAGTAAATTGGCCTCTGCATTGTTAATGGTCAATTGCTCCCAAAGTACTTAGCAATTGAGAGGCATCAAAGGACACAATGTGTCCAAATTATCACTATTTTTTCATACACACCACAATTCTTTTTTTGGTTGCAAAAGCAATTTTTAATGTTGTCCTACTCCTTAAAGATAGTGGTGCTGTGTCTGTTTCTAGTATATACTTTTGCTATAGCTGCAAACTTGAAGCACAGCCATCTATCCTATTGTAAAGATGTCTATTTCCCGATTTTTTAAGATAATATTGACTAATTTCAAGAATTCCTAAATCTGTAGGTCCTTCAGATACTAAAGATATGTCCCATTCATCTTCCTAGTTTTTAGTAGTGGCAGCAGTGATTTTTTACACATTTTTATAGATAGTTGATGATTTTTTACCCCTGTATAACAACATTCTATCAGATTTAAAACGATCAAACTAAGAACTTTGTATAAACATTTTAGTTTTTAAGAAAAGTATTGTTTACAACATCAACATTAGTAGAAACAGTTTTTATGTCCTTATTATTATTAAAAGTATTAAAATTAGTGCTAGGATTAATAAAATGTGTAGGGTTTTTAGTTATATTTATGTATAAGATGAAAATATTTTAGACAAAAGCTAAGAAGTTTTTAAGGGCATTTGTGAAGTAAGTTTATCAAAATGATAGAAGTATGGTAAGCAATATCTGAAAAGTTAATACAAACATTATTTATCAAATCTGATGAGTTAAACTATTTAGCAGTAATTCAGGAGTAAATAATTACTATATTATCTTTAAAAGGCAATGTAACAACTACAATAGGATTATTTTATCCTTTATGTATACGATTCTTTTCCATTAGCTCCCATAAACTTCTCTTCTCTTATAAGACTATTCTACTGCCCTCTATTCTCACACTACATACCTAGTTATCTCTACTGACATACACATAAAATTGTCTATGATTGTAAAGCAGTTGATTGTGAATTGTTTTCCTAATGTTTCTGTTTTTATTCAAAATTGCATATTCCTAAATTTTAATTTTTAGACTAAATTTAATTTATCAAATTAAACATGGGAATCTTTGTCAAAGTTTAAAATCAAACTGTATTTTTAATTTATCACTATCTTATTAACAATAGTTCTTAGATTAACTGTCACTCATAACAATACAAATCTGCAACATTTTAGGAAACTGTTAGTTTATTGTTCTGCAAGATTCCAATAGCAACACTTTATCATGGTATGTTTAATAAATAAAATGTATATTTTTAATAGTGCCTGAATTGAGTGAAAGACTGCATTTAAATAGTCCCATGTCTATGATTATAACAAATTAATAACCTCTTAGCTATCAAGAAATGTTAAAACTACAGAATAATAATAAACATACAGTCCATGCACTTAATCAAAACTACTGGCTAAATGGAATACAAATCAAATCCCCATTTTTTCTCCAATTGCTACAATATTAAAACAATGCATGTGGAACCACAACCTAATGTGAATTGTGAACAGAACTCGTAGAATGGTCTTTATGTATTTTAATTGGAAGTCTAATTGGAACAGCAATATTTTATTTCCATTATATAGATATGTGCCTTCCTATATTCACCATCATTTGGTTTTTGCAAATTAACCTAAGGACATAATATACACCTACTTACACAGAAACAATTTTTGGTATGAATTTGGTGACAGTGGTAACTGAAAAATTTATATATTGTGTAATCGTGTGTGTGGTACATATTGAAATCAAGGTCCCATTTTATATTTTAGATATATATTATATTAGATGTATGAAGACGTGGGTGTATCGTTTCATAAACTTCAGTTTTATAATCTATGAGATTGCAAATGGTTACCTCATAATAAATCTATTAAGTGTCAACACATAATAGAGAAGATAAACCTATTTAAAACCCCTATTATGAATGGGTAGATTCTTCCACTTATTTAATAATTTTCAATCTGTGTAC
The DNA here is from genome assembly GCA_036023295.1 of Invenusta paracnida. Classification (NCBI taxonomy): domain Eukaryota; kingdom Metazoa; phylum Platyhelminthes; order Proseriata; family Coelogynoporidae; genus Invenusta; species Invenusta paracnida. The sequence goes on from JAYRBW010120290.1 coordinate 2,159, forward strand.
TGTAAGGTTTACCCACCAATTATTGAACATATTCATATTTAATCCCAATTTTGCAGGTATACATAAAGGGTTAAGTTGTCTGTAGTATTATTTCCATTATCTAACGTGCACAATATACTACCACTATAAAGTCTCAAACTCTTATACACCTTTAATAATTGTTCATCCACAAAGTTCATTTAAAGAAACTCAATTTCCTATATATTTAAAAAAATTCTAACTACAACTTATAAAAATCGGTTTTCGTCCAAAAGTAATTCCTGCTAATTGGAACAATTTTGCTTACATTTTACCTGTTCCACTTAGTCAAAGTAGTCTTTAGTTTCAGTTCTTGTTTATTTTATATATGTACATCAAGTTATAAAACTTATCGATATAAAATCATTTTATTTCAATAAAAAGTGTATAAATAAAGTATCTATGAAGTAGAATAACATTTTCATGTATAAATTATTTTCAAACCTTATGACAATTTTATAATAATTATAAAGTACCTACGTTGTTTAAAAATTAAAATATTATTACATTTTTGTATAAGACGGTTTTTTTGGATATTAATTGAAATTGTTGGATATTAACGGATTATTTTATTTAAGGTTTTTGGTATATAAATAGTAGTACCTAACTATTTTTAATAATCAAAAAGAGTTGCAACTCTACGAGTATCAATACTCTATGGTCCAGTGGTTTGAGCGCTGGCTTACCATTTTGGAAGGTATCAGGCTTAGAATTATAGCCTAATGCTACCCTCCTGTTCTCCAAGTAATGGGAACCTGGTAATACTGGGTAAGTTGAAGGCGTCGAGGAAAAGAAATATTAATTTGTTTTCCAGGCATATTTTCGAATTATTATAAAATACCTACGTTGTCTGATAATTACAATAAATATCATTTATACCGACTGTTTTATTGAGTATATTGTTTAAAGGATACTAAATGTTAAAAGGTTATTTTATTTAAGACTTAAGTATTGAAATAGTAGTATCGATTGAAGTCAATATTATTAGAGTTGAAACTATTTATAAATATTATATTGTTTAAACTGCATATGTTAAATTACGTTTTTTTAAATAAGTTAGAAATTGTAATATATGGTTTTAGAAATGAAAACTATCCCAGTAAAACATAATTTTTAAGTTCTATGATAATCTGTTTTATGCAATGGATATCAATATCACGGGCGTTCATAAATGATGTTGTATTTAAAACATACTCTTCCATTATATTTTTCTAATAATACAAGTAATTTTGAGAAGTTGTTATTAATGGAAAATTTACATTTTTGGAATTTCATTTACACACTAAGATAATTTAATATTGAGTATTATTACTCACTTCTATTCCAAACTGTGTTTGTATTTAAATTACAACTGTAGCTCGTTGCAGTTCACTAAATTATTTTTCATTAGTTCATATTAGTCATAGGATTTTGGTCATCAAATATAAGGTGATTACTTATTTTTAAATAGAATGTTGCTAACAGATATGCTCTTCTCTTTCTATTCTCAAATCCTTACCTGCTTTGGATCGTTCGACTATTATCATCATAAAGATGGAATGAAAAAGGGAATGGTTTCTTGGTGGCCTTCTCCATTCCTTTTTTCTCCAAACCAGCAGAGGAAGAGGAAGAGGACCCAATTAAGAAGGAGATGAAGCTCGCTTATATTGCCATTCAGAATGGCGAATTGACAAAGGCAGAAAAGCATTTGCACGAGGTAAATTTAATGCTTTCACTGATCTGGACGTTTTTGAAAGTGTGTCAAATAATTCTTACTGATGTTTTAATATTCAAATTTATTTTAGAGTTGTAATAAAGACAACTTAATTTGTATTTCTAAAATAAGGATGTTTTATCTTTAGTTATGAAAAAATGTTTAACTTTTGCTACCTTTTGACATAAATGATTTATGTTTTTCAATCAATTCTTTAGGTTTCTTATTTTGTGTAAAATTGAATTTGTCTGTTTAATTTTAATGACGGGCATATTTGCAGTATTGTTCAAAGAACAATGTTTTACCTGGGGCCCTCAACAAATTTAAGTGTAATATTTTTAAATTTATATTATGAGTGGCATTATCTATAATATGAAGAAAACAAATATTCTGTAGACTCATTTTTTTTAAAGTTTTTCCATTTTAAATGCGCTTATTTAGTTAAAAATGTAGATACGAGTATATTAATATAATGCTTAACTATTTTGTTAACTAGTATATGTAATATCTATAGTATATTTTCATTAAATTAGTTTTATATTTAAATAAGATAAATTAGTTGAGCGATTTTTATTTATGTTATCAAAACATTGTATTATGTCTATCTCACAGGTACTCCATCTAGTACAGGACTCGTATGACACTCGAGAGATCACAGAACGCGAATACCTTGGAAAAAGAGCTCACATCTATTCGGAGATGGCAAATCTGGGTCTCCTGAGCAAGAATCTAGAATCCGCTGAACGTCTTTTTTTAGATATGATGCGAGACTGTTTGAGCTGTGGACTCCAACAGACTGACGCAGTTTTAGTCGAAATATCGCTGAAGCTGGCGCTCATTTATGCTCGCCAGGAGGACGAGGCGAGAGCTGATATAGGCTTTCAGTTCTGTCTAGACAGTCAGCGAAAGAAACTAGCTGAGGACATTGAAGATGCTGAGGATAGGAAGAATGAGCTGGGTCTCCTTGGTATGACCTGCAACTACTACTCAAAGTGAGTTTTCTATGGTTTTAAAATATTTGAGAAGGCTGTTTCACATTACAAGATCTTACAGTCGTTCCAATATATAATATACAGGGGCGGGTGTAGCATTTTTTTGGGTTGGGTTTGATTTTGTCCAGAATGGGCTCCAGATATGTAAAAAAAAGTACGATGTTTTAGCAATATAATATAACTACTACTACTACTATAACTATTACAGCTACTATACCTTAACCATTTTAACACCAGTTGGTGCAATTGTTTTATTTACCAAATTTAGTAGGTATAGTAAACATAAGATAAAGTGATCGAGTACAGAATAAGGGTCGAATATGTAGAAGTTTTTCACATATATGTAAACATACATTTCAGCAACATTCGACGAGGATACATTTGTTCAAATCTGTCAACCAAACATGATACAGACAATGCCTTTGTGGCAGCTCGTTGTACTTTCATAAGCATTAACCCGCTCAAACTTTCCTGCGACATCGTTGACCTCAAGTAACCTTTGATAAGTTTGGGTTGGATGTGGCTTCTTTCATTTTCACAATTTGTTACTGGGATAGTCAGTGCAATTCTCAGCAGTACATTAATGTTCGGAAAACGGTCTTTGTCACAAGTGCGAAATACTTCATATAGAGAATCTGGAACTGGTTTTGAAGAAAAGTTCTTTTCATTAGTTCAGTACCTGACCTAAAAACAATATTCCACGGAAAACATTCCTTTGGCGGAAAGATCGTTCTGATAAATTTCTACCAGTTTCAGCAATTCATCCGGAACATAAAGTTGTTGAGGGAGAGACGACGGAACAAGTTTTAGAAGTTGCACGACTTGTCTGTGGATTGGGCCGAAAGGTTCATCTAACTCGCTGATTACATAATCAAGAAATGGAATCATTATGAAACGCTTGAAATGCTCCTTCGTGTTTACCCGTTTGATCGGTGTATCTGACGCCCAGCATTTCTTGATATGGAAAAGGTGATGATCAGATCACTTACCGCTTCTTCCATTTCTTTGAAGATTGTAGAAAGATTAGAGAACTCTTTGTCGATATTTCTTCGAAGTTGGCACATCTGAGCATGCACATTTGAAATAATGTTGTATGCCTTTAGAACATCGATGGAGCTGTTTTGCAATTTCACTATGATTCCACGGAGCATTACTAGAGCTGTCATTAATATTTTTTGCAGAAATGAAAAAGGTGGGAAACGTAATCTGATGCAAATAACCATTTACCTTTGAAAATTGTTGCCGAATCCTATGACCAATCTGACCTTGTCGATGTCATATCTTGAAGAACGACGATGATGGCTGGGAGAAGAGAGAAAAACACAACGTATGAGTCAATCTTCTCTTTCCATTTTGTCCTACGCGTGTGTCTTTCAGCTTTTGTGAGACGCTTTCGAGTTTAAAAATTACAGTGTCAAAAAACCGTTGGCGTTTGGGAGATAAACTAAAAAACCGTGCTATTTCTTCAATAGTCGGTTGAGAATTTAGAATTTCTGGGATAGTACAGGCTTTAACAACAACAAGATTAAATCGATGAAATGCGCAATGAATATTGAAGTAACAATTCCAGAAGTTTCTCTTAAGTACACATAATGCAATGTAAGTGAAACTTGTTTCTGATTGCCGGCGTCTGTGACTTCGTTAGACATTATTGGCAAGAATTTTGCATTTCTAATGTTGGCTACAGTTGGACGCCGGATTTTGTCAGCTACAACATCAATCAGCTGGTTTTGTATTGTTTTCTATGTATATTTCGCAGTTTGAGAAGTAGTCTTTAAATGCACAGGAAGAGCCAAATCAGTTTTTGCTTAAAATAGTACTAATTCTTCGAAGTTTCCTGGATTTCCATTAGCAGAGCTTTCCTTATTACTGAATAGCTGTTCATTACGATGGCCTCGAAAAAGCAAAACCTTTTGTTCCACACAGCATCGTAATCTTGAATAAGGATGAAATAACTTCTCTGTTGCGCTTTATTAAAGTATCTCTCTCTTTATCCAAAAATCGATCAACTGCTGTCTCTGGAGAAGTCATATTTTGTTTAAAAATACTCGTTTATCCATTGCTGCTACAATATAATATTTGGTACTTGCATGATTTCGAAATGTGTCAGCCTTCTTTGTCTATTTTTTAAAAGCAGAAGACTCTAACAAACCTAGCTTGTTGGACGGTATCTCATTTATTGTGAAAAGAGTACAGGCTTTGCAAAAAACACCATCGCTGTGATCACTGTAATGTTATCGTATATTTACATTTTTAATATATTTAAACAAATTTAATGGTAATCCATTTAAGGTTAGTACGCTCATAGTTTTATACATATAATATAATTGTGCACTTTTTAAGTTATAGAAGATACTAGTTTTATAGGTAGTATTTTTTATAGTGATCGATGCATGTAATGTACTTATTTAATCTCAGGGACGACGAATAGTCATACGGGACGTTTAAATAGAACCTAAATAAATGTATGTATACTCATTTAAAATTTGTAGATGTTATTTTAATTTATTTATTATTGAAAAATATACATTATTTATTTTTGAGCAGATTACTGGATTATTACTTTTAGAACAAAAAGCGAATAATTTATCTTATAAAAATACCGTCATTGTTAAACTAGTAAATTATGGAATGTTCGAAAATTCCAACAAATTGTCTAATTGAATAGTCTTTCTCAGAAGGTTATTAGGCAAATATATTACGATATAAAGTAGTTTTCATTAAATACAGGTATAAAAGTATATATAGTTACACATTGACATGAAATGATATTGTTCCTGGCACAGATTCCTCCACTCGCAAGAGCGCAGAAAGGAAGCTCTCAAAATGGCGGAAGAAGCTGTTCAGATTGCTATTGAACTCTACACAGAGGACCATCCAAACGTAATCAACCTGCTCAACGATATAGCTGTTATCTCCTTAGAGTTAGGACAAACTATGGATGCTGAAGCGTCCCTTAAGAGGGCCATTAAGGTGAGAACTAGAGGATATTCTTGGAGATCGATAAAAATATCCATCTAACATTTACAGTGTGGCCAGTTCAGTTTTCTTCACTTTTTCGTCATTGTGTTCTTTAAGATTCACTATATTTTTAAATTTATGTTTAGTAAATTTTACATAATTATTATTTTTATGATGTTTACCTAAAATATATTATATACGAGACTATCTTAGGGAAATTAATTAGTTATGAGTTCCTATTGTAGCTATAGTGTTGTCATATGTAGTTTCAAATCAGTTGGAAATGATATGTAAAATATATTTCAAAGAATTTTCTTAGACATCTAAAGTTAACAAGCCTTCAAAGCTTAGAATAGCTCTAAGTTAATAACATATTTTTTAAATTTAATGTTATGTGATAAAACATTGATTTAGTTTTTTTAAGTTTAGACTACATAAAAAACTTTGATTAAAATAATTTTAGCATGTTCGACAATAACATTGCTTTTACATGAACCTAGAAATCTATTATGCACCTTTGAAGTAATACAAAACGTTAATGGATCATGAAATCACTATAAATGTTAACTTAGTAAAACGTTTAAAAAATATTACAGACTTTTATTGAACTGTACTCTACTACATATATTTTAATCATTGGCCAAACCCTAAGCCATTACAAAATACATCTGTTACTTTTAATGTTCTAGCCATAGAAATAGATTGTTTTAATTTTATTTTGCGGAAAAGAGAGAACTATATATTTCTATGGTTCTAGCAAACTTTGTCAACAAGGTCTTTGTATTTACATTTGTAGTGCATGTACTAATTCATGTTCTAATTCATTCTTTAAATACCTCAATATGTTATTGATAGGAATGAGTGCTTCGAAATACTGGAAGATAGTAGAAGGGCCTGTAATTTTTATATATTTATATATATATATTTTTTTATATGCGCTGTAGGACCCAATTTTGGTTGAGCTATTAATGGCTGCCTTACACTTTCATCTAAACGAAAAGTGCATCGTAAAAAATATATAGAATCTCTGTTAAAAGTCTGTACAATCACAAGGTTTTTAATAATTCAAGTAAAAATTAGCTTGGCTACTCTGTCAAAGATACTAAATGATTGAAAGGTGTCATTGACACTTTTTATTATATAGAAAAGTGTCAATGTATATTGTCGAATGGTCATTATCAAATTTGACTACAATTTGAAAATACACCTTCGTTTTCATATAACATATCTCAAGCAGGAAAAGCGACTTATATATGTAGTTTGAAATCTAGATATAGAGTAATTCTAAATTTTAGTATAATCAAATCTCAGTTTTATGAATCTTATGTTGAATTGAGGATTCATGTAGCAATGTTAGGAAGCAATGCAACGAAGGAAGCGATGTTCAATCATTCGTTTCGGTGCTTGTTTTGTGTAAGATAATGTAATTAAACGTGAAAATTCTTAAAAATAATGCTCTATTGAAAAAGCCAGATTGAATTGATTTGTTAGAATATTCAAGTTTATACATTGTCTTATATAGTTCACGACGTATTCTACACATTATAGTATAATAATTATCGAATTTCTAAATTCTAAATTCTTGTATAATATCAAACACAAATTTAATTGTTGTCTTTTAATTACCATATTGTAATTTAACTTTAAATAGAACATTAACCTTTTATATAATTTCTTGTGAGGAGTAAATATTTCGGTATTTATTTATGTTAGTTCATGATTTTAACACATTTTTAATCTATTGAATATAAATTATTCTTTTGGATTTCTGAGTGCTTTTTCTTTTCGTGCAAAACCCCATTCATCTCCGTGCGAGCAGTTCTATAGGGCACACAAAATCAATAATATATAATGATCATATTATTATTATTATTATTATTTCCACTTTTCAGGTCATATCACAACTATTTCTCCTGACTATATATTATGTTCGCTATTTCAGAAACGCAGTAATTATTAACATGTATATGTAATTAATGATACCCTCTCCTGGCAAATAGGAATACACGAATAAAGCTACAAATATTATCGATGTGATAAGGCTTGTCTTCTAAACATTCCTCATTATTTATGAGTATAGTTCTATTACTTATAGTATCTTTTAATGTTATTTAATTTCCTTACATTGGTTAGAAATGCGGTTTGTTCTGTCCATAAAAATCAGATTATAGTTATAGGGGTCTTATCCGGTGCAGTAATTCTGGGTTCTATAGTTCTGTCATATTGTTTTTTAAGATTTGCGAGGGTGATCTGGAGATTCTGCTCCCGGAATTGCCAGCTCTCTACTGTAATTTGGGTTATCTGTTTGCTGAAACTGCTGATACCATGAAGGAAGAAGGGGGCAGAGACAAACGTAAGGAAGCACGGGAGATGTGTCGATGCGCTTTGAAAATCCTGAACTCTATGGAAGCATCGACCAATCATCCTCTTCGCGTTCGTCTGGCCGCCTGTTTTCGCCGTTTAGACAGTGCTGATGCGGGGAATACCTTCGCCTTTCAGGGTAACTCTTCCAGCCAAGGCACTTAGTTCAGTACTACTATTTAAAAAGTTCTCCCTACTTCATTCGCCATGTAACTCGTTTCATTGTAAAATAATATTCTTCTTAGCATTTTTCCAAGAAATTCTGTGTGAAATGAATTGTGTAGGATTCTCGACCGATTTGTATATGCTGCAACAAAACCTTACTTAAGAAAAGAAATAATGGATCTTTCTTCTATATTAAAATATTGTTACTTATTATTTACATATTTTTACCGTATATTGTCAATTTGATTCTACGGAATGTTAATATTGGTGCATCTAGATTATATACAGATACAACAAAACTTGTTTTATATGTTTAAATAGTTCATACATTTTTAAATGTAACATATTTCCTACGTGGACACGATTTCACGATCTATGATTTCTTTAAAGCATATGTACATACCTTAATTTAGTGACTGTGGACTCGAGTCAATCGATAATTTAATGCTCTAACAGCGTTATGCTGTTAAAATATTTATCAAAAGGTAATGATGCGGTATTATTTATATTTTTACAAACATTTTCGTGTAGATTTGTGTATGTATTTGTTAAAGCAAATCGCACCAAAAAAATGTTACTTCTGTATCAATAGTTCATTTTATTCAGATTCTTTAAAATATATCTTTCATTTTTGCTACAAACAATAAATTTGCTTTAAATTGAAGTTTATTTGCATTGCATACCACTTAAAGCACTTTGGGGAATTTTTATTACCATTATGTAATACAATATTTTATAAATTTGTAAAGTTATATTTCACATTCATTCTTTATCTAAGTAAAAAATTGAAGACCTAAAATATATTTTGTGAAGAAAACGTATATATCTTTCAAGTTAATTAGAAAGTTCTCAAAGACTACTGTAACTTTGGAAAGATAATAAATATTTTTTGTAAAAATATATCAATTTTGTTCGAAATAAAATGAGAAATATATCAGTTTTTTAAACTTGATAAATTTCAAATTATTTGATAAAATATTTTTGAAAGATATCAACCTTTTTAACACTAATAAATTTGATAGATATATTGATTAATTATAAAAGTAGGTAGTAGTTATTTACAGTGCAATGGGAATACAGTGCTTACTCTAGGTCTTTCTCCAACTTAAAAATATTACAAAAAATTAAACAATAATAAGAAAAAAGGATTATAAATTAACTAATTCAACCAACGGAGAATTTAAACACCTTTTCATTTTTGTTGCAAGAAGATTCGTTTTACTTTAATTAATTTAAAAATCTATTTGGGGATATTTGGATTAATTTCCAATAAATTGCAATAAGCAAGTTATACTTTACCATTAATTACTGTTATATTTTATGATTTCACGAAAGTTTAAATAAGCATAAAGCTTGATGCAGGTGTTTTGAGCTAAATTTGTTACAGTTTATTTTGTTCAGATGAATGATGTTCTGATTGCAATTATTTTTATTTAACTCAGTCAAATGAACGCTTTATAGATAACAATGCCCATTTACAAAAATATGCATTCCAAAAGATTCCAAAAAGCAGCAATAGAAAGTTAAAAAATATTTCAAAGGAAAAATTAGATAAAGAAAGTAAGATTAAAAGTTTATATTTATGTACAAGGTTAAATAGAAAAAAACATGTAATTTAGATCGTAATATACATAAATGAGAAGTGACGTTGTTAAAACAAGCATTAGAACAAACCAGATTAAACACAATTTAATTGGTTTGTGATGAGATAACATGAAACTTCAATGAATATATAACTAATAATTTCAATAATAATCGATGCTATATTTATGATTGTATTACAAAAAGTTGTGTAATTTTCAAGTTTTAAAAATTAATACTATTAATATTAAAAATAGGTATTATAAAACAAATATATAATACATGTTTATAATATTAGTAATTTTTAGGTTAAAAGTCAAATTTGCAACTTATTTAAGAAAAAATTATTGGGCAATTTCACGCCAAGGTGGACAAAAGAGACAAAAATATTGTGTCGTGGTGTTTTAGAAAACCATTTCAGTTTAAAAACTCTTTCATTACTGATACAGAAAGAATTATCCGAATATCTGTTTCGGTATTTGTTTTAAATCATTTTTATGTTTTGGTCATTTTAAAATAATGATTCATCAAGAAATATAATCAGATGCGTGCCGTAAAATATAATTGCTAAACTTTTCAGATTTTGGCATAAAATATTAATTATATGTTGTTAAGGAAACAAACTTTGAAAACATTTATAATACGAATTTAGTCATTGAGTTACAGAAATTAGTATATCCATATATTTTAAAGCATATTTGTATGTTACGTACCTTACGAATTTCAGTGGAATAATTTAATTATTTTTGTGGATAGAAATGATATTGCTTTAAAAACTATTTCAAGTTGCTCTAACCTACAACACCACGCCTATGTAGATTTTATTAATAGATTTCTATGTTCATTTAACTATATTGTATTAGTGTTTCAATTATGGTGACGCACCCAGCGTTATGTGCGTAACAACCGAAGACGTTTCGACGTTTGAGAGGATCGAAACAAGTCTGCGCATATCTCTGATTACTATTAATGTTATACAAATAGATTTTGCCGAAAATTATATTTGCGTCTAGCAAAGAGAAATTCAAAGTGCCCATTGGCACCAGAAGCAAGTATCTATATTTACGGCTGCAGTTCATTATCACACTGGCGTGAACTTACTTTTGCAATTTGTAGTGATAATACTGATCACTCAAAAGAGAAAATATTTTCATATTTGATTCAACTTTTCAACCATATGACTTAGAAAAGAAGTCTTATGAATGGTACAATATTAATGTGGGCCCTCCTCTCAGTTTAAAAACAGATTTATTTTTTGTTGTGTTTCAGAATTACCTATGTAAACTATTTGGACTTCATGAACTGAGATAGAATTTCTTTGCAACGTCGCATGGAAAGGGGATAGTTGACGGTGTAAGGAGGAACTGTGAAGCGATTCGTATAGAGGAAAGTATTGGTTAAAGCAGTGTCAGTTAACTGCGCTGAGGAATTTGTTTACTGTATCAATGGTCAAGATTTCCAATTAAAAACAAGGGTAGGTACTTCTGGATGACTAAAACTTTCATTTCTTGGTCAAACAGGCTCCACGCTTCAAGGCTTTTTTAAAAATTGTCCTGAGCAACCTCAGATTTCAAAGTACCACTGCAGGACCTAAGTGACCAATGGAATTATGATGAGGCATACTACAACGGCTAAATTCGAAGCTTCATTCTTGCAGCTATACAGCAAACGGATCGAAATATCCGACGGGACGATCATGAGGTGGAAATGGAGCTAGATGAAGAGGATCAACTGGTCCGACGGGACGATTATCTGAAGTAGGACAGTGGCTGAATTTTCTTACAACGGTTAACGCTACCCAGGTCATGTCACAGGCATTGTTATAGATGAAAGATTATACTTGGTGAACACGTTGGAGGCGATAGGCTCGGGTCAATGGCGATGGCGATGGCGATGGCCCAAACGACCCAATATTTTGGTTTACCCATTGTCAGATATTCACATCGTCCAGAGGCCCATACAGAGTGGTTCAAGAACCAGATTGCGCTACACCTTCCCTGTGTACATTCATAAACTTAACTCATGTTCTTATTTGTTGTTAACTGTTAACTCCAATCAGTTGTTGTATGTATTACTATCGTGTTAAATAAATGTTACGCACCTAACGAAGTTTGGAAGTCCATTGTATTGAAATATAGATAGACGACGTAGATTTACTTTTAGTTATATTTTAGCAAACATTCTAAACTTTATGATGAAAACTATTTGAATTAAATTGTCCTAAAATTGTGGAAGATATAATTAATATATTAACAAGAAAAAAACCATGTCGTTTTCGAGTTACGCACCCAACGCACTTTGAAACACTAAATAATTCGCTGATAGTGTGTCGATCATTCTGGTAGTTAATATTAATAGTACCTATGGTGAACTAAAAATAAACGCATATAGCCATTTTCCAAACCTATTTATATCACAATTAATAACAGATGTCCACCTTTTGCGTTATGTACCCAACAAATGAAATTGCCCATTATCAAAGGTATATAGGTATACATACACCCTAAATTTATGTTTTATATAATTTACAGTCAACGTATGATCACAACCCGTAAAATATTAGTAATCATGTTTCGTATGGAAAAAAATTGTAGAAATAAAGACAAATCTATATATTATATTATTTTTTACTTGGAATTATAGTTTCAAGTTGTTTCGGAAATTTAGTATTAGAGGAGACCATGCCCACCAAACGCGATGCCGCGAAGGCTTTTGCCTATATGGCTTTCGTTGCGTCGCCTCGCGCTCGGTGTAAATAGTCTCATTAAACAACATATTAATATATTCAACATTTTGCGGAATGCCGCGTCGCTTTTGGTGGGTATATGAGACTTAACAGACACATTCTCGCAGGTCATATGACTCAACAGATTACGCATCACACGGTAGATGTGGTTATACTTAAAACCAACTTAGACATCCTATAATTCCACTTAATTATTATTCCCGTGGTTTTAAAGTTATAGTGCTGCGTCTTAACGGTTTGATTTTTAAAATTTTATACTATTTAAAGTAAATAGTTTATACTAAAATGTATGCTACTAAAATCATAATGAGCATCCACACAACGTTTTTCGCATTGATTTCTTTCTTAACTTTTTTGTTTTTCTCAAATAATTTACTTATTAACATTTTAAAATGAAAAGAATTAAGATATTAGCGTTGTGTAGTCTATATTTATATATTTAAAACAATAATACTAGAAAACAAAAGCTACTCCTTTTCATGTGGTATTGTGACTATGCAGGTTGGCGGATAAAGATATACTCGTAAAAATAACAAATATTTAATTAATTTTTAAAAAGTTATTAAAATTATTCGCATTAGGTAAAATGTTTACATATTATTAATAATATTATATGTAATAATAATAGTAGATATAATTACATTGTTCAGTAGTCTGTGTAATCTCCACTAGCTGCAAAAGTTTCTAGCGGTGACAAATTGAAACCCGTTCTAAAACAAATTGGTTCCGTTTTATGGATTTTCATTTTCATTTAAAATGGGACCATGCTAATAATCCGGAAATATTTTCAGAAGAAAATATCAATTATAACTGGTTCTAGTTTGCACTAAAATTTTATTGAAATTGACCAATGTTAAAGGCCTCAAATCCAAACCACAGGAACCGGAACTGTCCCAATTCCTTACTTTTGTGAACAGAGCTAGAAATGTTGAAGGCAGAACAAATTCCTTTCGTAAGTAATTGCTCCAATTAACATTTAAAAAATAATAATGTTATTTTTTAGTAAGATATAGTTTCCCTTGAGTAACATTTCTGTTATTTATTATCCAAACAAAGCATGTTCCCGCGGGAAAATGACGTTTATCCGCGCGTATACGCAACGTATACGTGCTGTTTTAATATGTCGTATACAAAACATATACTTCGTGTATGTTGTACTCATAGAAATGTATCAATAACAATTAGAAGGGAAATTGTCCATCTCTGTAATGCAGACACACGGCACCAAACGATTTCATATAACATAAACTGGTGTGTTGTACAAAGCCGCATTCTTATTGGAAACTCAATGCAGAAGTATCGATTGCTTCGAAACAGCGCTTATATGTAGGTATAGGCGAGATATAAGGAGTATTTTCAAATAAGAAATACTACCTGATCCAAGTATATCTTATGAGACACTGTCGAGAAATTCTCGTAAATTTTCTGCAGATTCTATCAGTGAAAGCCATTTTTCAATATCTGCTCGAATAACCGAGCTATCCCAAGTTTTAGGAAATCTTTGCTATCTATCAAATATTAAAAAGAGGCCTTTTTGCCCCGAGTAAGAGTTCTCGGTGGTGCCAAGTTTTAAACAAAATTTCCGTTCTAGAGTTGTTTATTTATTTCTATGGTTGTACTGATCGAGGTGTCGGAGACGTGCATGATAAGTGAACTGTAATGAAGAAGGTGGTAGGTAATCATATTGAGACCCCCAATAATTGTCAGAGAAATCAGCGCTCCTTGTATAGGGTAGTTTATAGGCTTTAAAAATGAGGTCAAGTACTTATACCCAGTGAAATAAAAGCTTGATGCCCCATTAGGGATTCTTTTAGGGCACAAATTGGGTAACTATGTACATAATGAAGACGCCTTCCAAAATTATCCCTTTTAAGAATTATCGGAAATAAACCCTAAAATCCCTATAAAAAAATTAGACGCTGCCCCAAATATAATCTGAAAATTACAAATTTCTCCTATTATAACCCTAGAATTCCCCTAAAAGTACCAAATGTCCCGAATAATACCCAAAAACTATTAATCCAAATATTAAATTATAATTCAAATTTTCAATAAAAATGTCTAAAATTTGTATATCTAGAAAATATTTATATTGGAAGGTAGTTTATTAGAAACATTGTTATAAATAATAAATTTTCAGAAATCGAAAAAAAAATTATATATCATAAATTTTAAAACCACATTAAACATTAAACATATAAGAATAACATTTTATTAAAATGTACATGTATAAATAGCTAAATGTAACGAAAAATACATGTATTAATACATATTTTATGTATTTTTCTATAAATGTCGTATTAAATTAGTCCAGGCAAACTAACATTTGAAATGGAAAAAATTGCAACAGAATTTATTTTTACACAGAGGTCTTCTATGAAGTGTCCTGAATAACATACTAAAAGTCCTAAGAAATTACTGCGGGGGAAATAGGTTAAATATGCAAAAATCCAAGATGGCCGCCA
>JAYRBW010120301.1:0-17140 GCA_036023295.1 Invenusta paracnida
GATGGGCCAAGAAAGACTATCAGCATTGGGAATTATTCATATTCATTATGACAAATTCATTAATTTAGACAAAGTAGTTGATACCTTTGCTGCCTTACATCCTAGGCATATGCAGCTTTCCTACTTAGGTGGACAATAAATTTAATGTCAGTCATTTTTATAGATAACTTCTTGTCATGTTTTTTAACTTTTCACATTAAATTTTCACATTTTTTACTTTACATATTTTTTATTAATATTTTAACATTAAATTTAACATTATAACATTTTTATACGTTATACATTGAATTTTTATATTTTACTGACTTAGTATAAGAAATCGAGATCCAGTAATTTCAAATCCAAACCCCTCCGTATAAAATCCTGGCTACGCCCATGAACATGTCTACCACAACATGCCAAGGAGCGCCGCTCGCAATGATATAGGTCGTCTAATTTTGGAACCCACCCACCTCCAACTCCGTAACCATCTGACATTACCGTCATCTGGCAGGAGGTGTTAGCAAGACGACTGGAATCTCAAACTACTTTTAATATAAAAATATTATATATTTCTTGATGTTTATATCATGTACGTGTCTACTTAATAGTTTTTATGTAGTGTTGCAAAATTTATGAAGACCAGTCAATGTATATCATGCTTTAAATACAACATTTCTTTAAAAACGAATAAAATGACCCAGTTTTACTTCAGTGTAATCCATCATAATTCAATAATTATCACCATATTTTGTTTACTCACTTAATGTCAAAATGCTATCAGCACACAGCGAGTCTTATTACTCTAAAAAATAATCAACGATTGGAGTGATGAAAGAAAATAACATACTTGCGCGGAATTGTGGATCGATTGAGCAGTTGGAAATTGTATCACTGATCAATTTTGTGTTATTAGTTCCTGGGGATACTACAGAGACTGCTTGAGAAAAAGAAATACTTGACTCCCAAACTGAGGTTGTCGAAAGCCTTATCGAAAGCCTTGATACAACCGAAAGCTAAAAATAAGAGAGAAAAAATCGCCGATCCGTTCACTTCATCTTAGAAAACGATATACTGAGAAATAGAAAGCATCCCGGCTAGCCCCAGTTGCTTTATACTCCCGTGAAAAAAAGTGCAATTTTAAAACTTCTTTTAAAAAAGGATTAGTAGTGAATTGCGTCGTTTATATTGTGGATTAGATTTTGTACTCAACTAATATTCTTCTAATTAGCGGGGATTTACGATAGAAAAGAAATCGATTTTTGGTTATTTAGGGAGGCAAATCAGTACATTAATGGCAGTTTTTTATTATTTCACAATCATTTGTATTTTTATAACAAAGTACATCGTCCTTGGATTACGTGGGATAACCGTGTGAACTCGAGTGCACTGAAATACCCACAAAGTTCACAATGACTTGAAAAGATAATGTCCCTAGATTAAATTTCCTGAGCATTTTATAAGATGTGAATTAAGCAGTTCCTTCTTATCATCATCATCATTCAAATTGAGTTAATAATTTTATTTTTGACAATTTATCTGTATATATATATATATATACAATTATCTTCTTCAATTAAATTATAAATCGAAACGAAAAATACATAGGTACCTAATTAAGATCACGTAAAATAGTCTAAAAAAATGTATTCTAATATCACTTAAATGTATTAGCTTAAGAGAATTACGCCAGCTAATATATATATTTCATTTAAAAACATACTTGTAGTTTATACTCAATACTAAAAAAAGATTTTAATATGGAAATTGAAGTATATTTGGGCATGGAAATACATGTGGTGATTAATGCATAACTTATGTACCCTATTATAACATAAAATTTAAAATTAATAAAAACGGTTCTAAATGTTATTATATACATAAGAATAATATGTGAGTATATTATTACTCATTACGTTATTAAACTTAAGGAACAATTTACTGGAGTGCTTATTAAAGAAGGAGCGTTTAAACAAAATGTTTATGATTTGGAATTTAGACAATTTTTTTGTAAATCAAATTTGAATATCTTTGTTGATTTTAATTATTTCTCATTTTCAGTAATAATTAATAATTTAAAATGAATTCATACTTTATTTTATATATACAATTAACCGTCTACAGGGAAATTGTTATCATGAAAATGGTAAAAACATATATTTTTATTTCTGATTATTTTCCAATGATATTTCTTATAGCCAATTATAGTATAGCTTCATATATGAAGTTTAGTATATATACTTTATAGTATATTATATAACTTATATGTTTGACTATAGTATTGATCCAACGAATTGGCAAATATACTGTCACTAATGAAATATATAAAGACTTTTGTTTATACATATTTTGATAACATATAAAAGTGGACAGAAGGTAGCATAACATATTTAAAAAAACAGAATGTCTGTAAATCAGTTTTACAAAAAGAATCCACATTGTACTATATTTAATCTATTCAATTTTTAAAATTCATGCATCCTACCATTTCATTGAAATGAATTTAGATTCATTTCTACAACATTTTCTTGAGGACTTTGCAAAAATATATTTGTCCTTTATAAGTCGGTCGATTGATTATCGATTGACTATCGATCAACTATAATTGACTATCGACAACTATTAATTGACAATCGATCAACTATTGATCGACAATCGATTGAATATGAATGCCAATTGATCGACTATCGATTGACGATCAATTGTTGTTCCCACTGATTTTATCGTAAATTGAGTGTCGACCGTAAGAAAAATTGTTTCACGGAGCTTTTTTGTAGCCTTTTAGCCACCAATATTAATGGACAACTGAGCGCACTGCTGTGCTGGCTGTACGCGTGTGTACGCATGTACTATGAGAACTTTCAGTAAATCTAGCACTGCTGTGCTGGCTGTACGCATGTATATGAGAACTTTCAGTAAATCTAGCACTGCTGTGCTGGCTGTACGCGTGTATATGAGAACTTTCAGTAAATCTAGCACTGCTCTTTAGACTAAATTTATTCTTTAAACTTTATATCTGAAAGATTATAGAAAAAGTTCTTTGTTTTAAGTAAAATTATTAGTAAGAAGAAGATATGCTTTTAGAGAATTGTGATAAGTAAGTGCAATTAATTATTTATAGACTTATACTTAACAAGAGGCTTACTATGGTAAATATAGTCAATTCATAAAACGCAAAGCATGAGCGATAGCTAAATGCGATTGTCACGAGTTTTTATAAAGTCTAAAAGCCCCCATATATACATAGTTCATATGTGTACTTGATGGGTATAGCATTAGTATTTAAAATGTATACTGAGGATTTCCTTTTTGCATTATATACACTTAGGTCAATATACGAACAAGGTTATAATGTTCACGGAGAAGTACATCAAATATTAAAATATGTAAGTTGTTTTTGTGTTTAATACTTCGGAGTAAAAAGAAAAAATTATATTTTTTAAAGAGAGTAGATTGCTTCACACATTGCGGGACTAATAGCAATTTCATTTTATATTTCAAAATATTTAACATGTAAGCATTTTTCAGATTAACCTTTTCTGTTTACAGAGCTGGATCAGCCAAATTTGCATGGTGCGACAAACTAAATATTTTTATAACATTTCTCCTATTATTTATTCTTTTAAGGCAATGTATATAGTCCATAAATTAAACGTGGTGCGACAAACGTCGATATGTTGAATAGGCTGGCCCGGCCATGGTTTACAAGTTTACAAGTTTATTGTTATATTTTAGTATAATTGCATAGGTACTCTATTTTAATTATATACCTATTACATTATTCATATACCTACTTATGATGTAAAGTAAAAAACAATAACACAATCATGCGTGCTTAAAGAGGGGTCGAAGGGGCAAACGATCCTCTTTGGCAGAGGCAACGGCGCCCCTTCATAAGTAATATTTAAAAAATTTTATATATACCTATATTTTTTTAACGACACTCTTTTGAATTAAAACGAACCCCCTTCGGAAAATCCTAGCGGCGCGCCTGACAATCAATGTTTTAAAAGAACGAATTTGAAAAGATAACGTTAAAATCAAACTGAAATCAATATAAAGCTATCATCAAAAGAATTGTTAAGAAAACAAATTTAAACAAATGTTGTGCATTGCTTTCATTTACAATTTGAAAAATTAATTATCTAGACTTCTATTGGTCATTTCAATTTCACATGCTTTTAATCTGTATAGCTTTAGTACCTATATCTTCAGTTTAAACTGTCCAATAGGGATTGAGAAAAAGAGATTAATATGAACTTAACGAATATTGAAAGGAAAATATTTATTAGGAAGAGTTTCAGATTTTATTGATTTTATACATTTTAGTAGGTATATATGTGTAGTATCTCTAACCAATAGAATACAAAAATAAATTGTTACAAATATTCTCGATAATGTAATCTAGATCATAAAACAGTTTTGTGGACAAAATATATAAATTACATTTGTCGGTATTTTTGTTTGAATATAAATCATTTTAAATCCACAGCATGTAGTATATTTGCTTGATGGTCCAAAATACCGCAATGATTTCCTGAGCCCTGGACTTAATTTCTCTTGAAATTAACAGAAATTTAAGATCTCAATGAACACGTCGTCATCTTTATTATCGGGTCACTCAAGTGAATAGGTTTAGAGTATTCTCTTATGTCCTATGCTCCAAAACTCTGGAATACTTTCAATCGAGAAATAATTTGTAACATTACAAATTAATGAAATTATAAAAAGTAATAGATATTTCCATTTAACTAAGTAGGTATACACCTAATCGTCCACATTTATAGTCATGATCTTTATTTATGTGCATTATTGTTTTCTCAGTGTTGTTCTTTCTGTACATTTCTTGTATTAAGTTACTCTAACATCATCCGATTTAAATTACTTTTTATAATTTTGAGATACGTTCGCGTTTCCAGTTCAAATTTATACATATTATCATCTTGCTTTTTGCTTACTGCAAGTTAACTATAACTTTAAGTACATGACAGTACCTATCTTGTGCCTCGTGTAGTCAAACTTATTTCAACAAAAGCACTTGTGTGCTTTCAAAGCGGTGTATAATGCATTGAACATAACTGACCCATTTTCTTGAACACTAATATATTGACAATTTGTTTGAAACAAAATAATAAATTTCAATTTTAACGTTTATATATAATAAAATTCTAAATCCCCTATATCTTCATTGAAAGCTATTGACACTCAAATATATAATAAAGCTATTAAGTCAATTTTATTCCTCGTTCTCTCAATGTAAAATATATGAAGTTATCAAATGCGTGGGCGACCAGTAAAATTACATCATACAATACGAAGGACATCATGATTTGTGTGCACAAGTGCAATAAAATAGCCTCGTGAAAACAGACGCCACGTTTTATTAAGCATATTATAGGCAGATTTTGGATATTATATTCCTTGTCTTTATTATACATTCCTCAATCGTTATAGATAAATAACAAGAACATATATTTTTTCATTTTACGTGACTGAATATTTACTGAAATACGTGTCTATTCATAAGCTACATCGATCAAGAATAAGTTTATATGTATATGTACAGTATCTGAAATGTCAATCACAAAAAAAAAATAGATAAAATAAGTGAAATTTTTTGTTATTATACATACACAACTTTTTAACGGAAAGAGTTGTATTGTTAGCATGACACTTTGACTTGCTAAAATTTAGTAGAATGCCTAAATCTGGTAAATTGTGTGCTGCTTATGGCTATTAAATAGACAAAATACACTAAACAAATAATTCTACTAATAATAATGAGTCATGCAAAATTAGTATGAAACATATTATTAGATATTAATTATAAACGTTATTAATATATCATCAAAAATTTGTCATTAACAAAAAAACTACAATAAGATTATAATAGCCAGGAAACGCGCTCCTCTAAAACAGGGTCAAATTAAAGCTGATAAAATGTAGTTCAGCCATTGAAGAAATTCATATAAAATAGGTGCCTTAATGCCAAAGTTGTTATTAAAATTTAATATGCAGGTTAGTATTTAATTATATATCAAACTGGAAAATATATATGACTAAGTGAACAAAAATTTAGCAAGAATTATTGTATAACAAAAAGGTGCCGGGGTATCCCCTTTAAGAACGCTTGCTGTTATCGGGATGTGGTGATGTGCGCGGTTGTGCCTATGTGTAAAGAGCCATAATGAGCTGTACTAATTTTACAGCTATGCCGAAGGCAATCAGTATCTCCTTCATCTTGGTTTGTGAGACACTATCGAATGCTTTCGAGAAGTTGATGATTGCATGCTACGCATTTAACGTCTTGTCTGATGTTGCACCCTTCGGTTATCTTTCTCAGAGTAACTATTTGTTGCGTGGTCTATCTATTATCTACCTGGCCTGAATCCGTTTTGGTTTCCAAGGGGACATGGTCAGGGCGGATGCGATCAAGCAGGATGCGATTGAAAAATTTAGCTCCGAGTGACATTAACTCGATGCGTTTGTGGTTCCAGACGAGTCTGACGTCTCCCTTTTTATAGATCGGAACGATTTTGTCTGTAACCATTCAGGAGGTACTGTCTCTGTTCGGTGGATATCATTGAGAATTGGTAGAAGCAGTTGTTGGATTTTTTCAGTGTCAGTAGTTCATCTGGTACTTTGTTGATTCCAACTGATTGGCTGATTTTCAGGTGGTTGGCTGCTTTGTAGACTTCTTCCTCGGTGAATAGGCTGTCGTCTATTTTTAATGGGTTTAGAATGTTGTCCAAGTTTATGGTAGTGTCTGTGTCCTTGGCTGAAAGGAGCGATTTAAAGTGGTCCTAGAGAAGCGATATGCGTTCCTGTGGAGAGTTAGTTACGACAGTACATGGTGTTTTCAGTTTCCCGCTCCCGCTTGTGAAATTGTTGATGGCGTCAAATGCCACTTTTGTTTTGTTTCTCTTGCTGAATGCCTTAATTTCCTAAGCTATCTTGTCCAGATACTGCTCTTGCTTGAGGGTGTATAGTTCTTTTAAGTTTTCTGGTGGCATGATCGACTTCTCTTTTTGCAATTTCTCGAGCGATCGGGGCTGTACCAGTCTTGGCAGCTGATCTCCATGCTTGTTTGGCTTTTCCTAGCTCAAGACGAGCACTGGCTATGTCGTTGTCTTCACAGGGGTTGCTCATTTGTTTTTTTATTGAAAGGGGGTAGATGAGCTTTGCAGGCGCTCTTCGTCGCGATATTTTGCCGTAGATTTGTGCCCGTGGTGTTGCATACTTGTTCAGCTATTGCGGGGTAATTAAAAGTACTTGAGTCTTGTAGGTTTTTCATTTTTATTCGGTTGAGCAATTAATGTAAAATAGTCAAACTAATACTATATATATATATATGTATTATCATTGCTAAGAATGTTTTATGAATATTCCCTAACTAGTTTAATAAATTATATCCCGGCAAGGCAATATGCCATTTACACTGTGTCTTATGTATTTTCCAGTTTATATATTTTTGTTACATATAATCTACATATTATGCATTTTTAGCAGCAAACTTTGCAACAATTAAGATAAGATAAGATAAGATAATCTTTATTGTAAATAAACTAACAAGTAGATAATTACAAAAGGCAGCTACAGGTGTGTGGTACACTCTTAAGTAGAGCCTGGGAGAAAACAATAAACAGAAGTAACCAAAAAATAAATGAAAAGTACATACAAAATAATTACAAAATTAAATCGTGGTGTCTATTTCATATTAATTTCTTCAGAGGTAGAATAATTATGATCAATATTATTTTAACTATTTGTCTTCGGCGAGCTCGTCTCTTTATTTTTATGCATGCTGTCGTTTTTGTTTTGGTATTAGTTATTTTAAGTTTTTATTTTTATAGAATAGATATATAGAATATATATTCACAAATTC
Organism: Invenusta paracnida; assembly: GCA_036023295.1. Lineage (NCBI taxonomy): Eukaryota > Metazoa > Platyhelminthes > Proseriata > Coelogynoporidae > Invenusta > Invenusta paracnida. The sequence goes on from JAYRBW010120301.1 coordinate 7,865, forward strand.
ACAAATTACAACAAAATCCCAACAGAATTATTTTGGAATAATTTCAAAAGCAGACGCAACTAAACAAATTACTAATCAATAATTGTTTTTCATTATTCAGACCATCAGATTTCAATTGTATTTTGAAGAAGTATAAGATTTATGAGTTGGGTGCGATTTACGGTTGACTTGTTTGACGATTTGAAGTTGCAAAAAAAATCAATGTGTGAAGTCTGCCCACTTTGTAAGACGAACCAACTTCTAAGTTACCTGAATGTTTCGTCTCAGTTTTGAAGCTGTTTACAGTCGCTCATGCAACAGCCGTTAAAAAACAACAACAATTGAAGTGAACGGAGAGCGAGAGGAGACAGAGGGGAGTTCAGGTGATTAGCTTTGCAACATTTTTTGTCTCCCCTTTAAAAACTTCCCTCCGTCATATGAAGTAATAACAAGCCAGGTGAAAAGATGAATTACAGCTGAGTGAAAGAAGATAGAAACTATACAAACATAGTCTGTGATTTCTTGCAAAATGTATTGTGTTCAAGTCATGAGTGTATTAAAACATATTATATATTATTAACTGTGTGTGTTGTATTTCCAAAAACCTCTTCTGCGATCCAAGCGTCCCAAAAGTGACCTCTGTGTGCCTACAACAAAAGAAATGTGTATTTTTTTGTTTTATTATACGGAATTCTGTCAGGATATTTGACAATAGAACATTGATAGAACGATATCAATAAAAACAGTTCATATATAAATCATACATATTTCAAATAATATCTTAGCAGCTTTAACATTTTTGTATTGAAGCGTATTAATACAGTTAACATTATTAGGTCAGGGATTTCCTTAGTTATTTCCACAAATATTTAAAAGTATAACTAACATTTAATTAAATTTATGTTGTATATGATGTAAATAAATAAAGGATATTATATTTAAGATATATGATTCCAGTTAATGCGCAAATCAAAGAAATACTAGGATTTTTATCTGATCGTTAGTATCCATTATTATAAATTGAGCATGAAAGAAAAAACTAAAACCGAAACTGAAACTGAAACCGAAATTGAAATTGAAACTGGATCTGAAACCAACATAATAATCAAATGTGAATTAGTTCAGCATCATACATTTAATTGTTTTCTGCAACTCGAATTTAACAATAATGTACTTTCAATTGAAATGAATTATTTTAAAGTGGTTTAAAACATTACATTGTGCGCCAAATTGTACTGATCTCCGCCGAATAAGTCCATTTAATTATGTTCTATATTTTATAAAAAATACTCTTTATTGCGAAGTTCTATTTTTACGAATTTCTTTCAAACCTATTCCATTTATTTATAGTAACGTTTGCACCAAACGACATCGTTAAAAGCAGTCTAATAGAACACTCGCTAATATTAAACACAACAATTGAAAAAATACAGCAGATTACTATCGCTTCTCCCCATTTCTAATTCCCCATTTTTTGTCAACGTATTTTAAGCCACTCCAGCAGCACAATTTCACTTGGAATCTACTTGCTCTCTCTCGCTTTCTTTGTTGAGTAACTGATCCCCACATACTGAATAGCTCTTCATAATTCAAAACTATCCTTGGCTGACTCGTCCCCACCTGATCCTTGAAGCTCCCAAGGGTCGGAAATTTACGATTCCTCTTCCAACTCCAAGACCAGATCAATTATAATTATAATTCCTTGTGAGAACTACACTACCAACATAGCAATTATTTTACCCGATTATACACACTAAGGCAAAGCACGATGAAATAATCAAAGTACCTCGTCTCGGCTATGCTACATAACTAATAAGGTTAGACATGTCTGAAGTGGACTCTTATGTTTGAAAGCCCATTTTTGTCACAAAAGTACATAAATGTCATTTAAAGATTTTGTAAAAAATGTATTTTTGGTAAAGTAAAGCTCCATGACCGGGAAACATTATAGGGTTTGATTTACAGAAGAGTATTTTGATTCGGCTAATTTGATACATTTTGAGAAATTATTTCGATACATTACCGCTATATTTATACATCCTTTTTTCCAAAGTGCACACTTGACTGAGATTAGACCTTCTTGTATTAATATTTCATCCCAAACTTTGTAACAATTAATTGTCGCTTAGATAATATTGATTTAAATTCGAAAAAAACAAAGTCTACTACTTTTTACAAAAACTTTCTAAACAAAAATAAATTCATGTGTTTCCTTGCTACAGAATAAGGTAAATATAATTAATGCTATTAATTAATGAATTGGCGAGTCAATAAATAAATTACATTATATTAAATCATTAATAAAAGATTATCAATATACGAAAAGCGAGCCATATTATTCATTATTGATTATTTCATATTCTTTATAAAAGCATAGATTGTAAAATAATTAATCGATAAACAGAATTTTAATCAAATTTCTAAGTCAAATTCGTCGTAGATAGATAGACTTATCGATTATATAAATTATTGAAAATATTCACCTAAAAATTAAAATATTACTTTGCACCAAATTTTTATTCTTAAATTATTTTGTAAATAAACAAAATAGTGGTTAATAGAATACCTACGTTTTATGTAACTTAGCAACGTGTATCAAACATTCCAATGTTGGTTATATTCGTTGATTTATCATGTTTTCATTGTTGATTCACATTTTTGTAGTTTTTCTTCTTTCTGTCTTTATCTTCTTTTTTCTAAATATTCTTTTCTTTGGTTATTTACATAAAATTCACATAGTTATACTTGGACCAACTTGTTTTTAATTATACTTGGACCAACTTGTACTTAATTGTACTTGGACCAACTTGTACTTAATTATACTTGGACCAACTTGTACTTACTTGTACTGGACAAACTTGTACTTACTTGTACTGGACAAACTTGTACTTAATTGTACTTGTACTAACTTGTACTTAATTAGACTTGTACTAACTTGTACTTAATTGTACTTAGACCAACTTGTACTTAGTTGTACTTGGACAACGTCCTAAAAATGCACCTTCTTGTAAAAAAATAAGCTAAAATACTTTCTCGATAAAAAATGCATATCGAGTCTCTCTCGATAATCACTTACCACAAATTCTGGTTCGGATATTGATGCAACTTCCTGTATTAATTCAAAAAGTACAATACAAATAATTTTAAATGTAAATACATTTGTTTGATAATTTGATTTTGTTTTAGAAGAAATGAAAAAATGCATATTTTTACCAATTTTTTGTGAAACAAATATTTGTTATCATTTATCCAATGAACATGTTACAAAACATTTTCGTTTAACTACAGGCAAAGTTTCATCAAAACTCTACTCTAATTGGATGCTTAAAACTTATAGAGGGGCTTAGTGAGCCTCTCCCAACCCCCCCCCCCCCCCCGGAATATGGATGCACAGAAAGTCCGGTAATTGGAGGGTTATTAAAATTAGTCTACAGGTTAAGCATAATATCAATTCCACGCTTTAATAAAATTAATTGACACTTGATTAGATGAATGATCAATAAAAATGCTTTTAGAACATATTGTGATTTACATATTATAATGAAGCCAAATAAAAATGTACTGTATTATTTATAAATAAACAAAATAATTTTTAAATTTCAACTGATCACTTTACTCTTAATTCTAAGTTTTATTTTATGTATTATTTTGCACTGCTTTTTATTTTTGATAAAATTATTGCTTGACAAAATTAAGTTATATTTTTTAATATTTTGCTGCTTTAAGCATATATTATTAGTTATTCACCTTGTAAATATCTTATTGTTATAAATATAATCTAAACATTTCTGTTCAAAGCTTATATGTCTATATAAATTTACTTTATAATTTCAGCATTCATACACCTAATTATTTAATTAGTGCAATTTTCACGTTACAAATTTGTATTAAATATGAAAAATAATTAAAATTAACAATTATTTTATTTTTCGTTCCTTGTATTTTTAATTGAAAATCTTGTAAATCGTTCATATTTAAATACAAAATAACTAGTGACCATTTGATTTTATTTTATAGAAACGCACACTTTTTGTGCTCTCATAATAAAGGAATACGCTGTGTAGCTTATATTTATGTCACGTTGGCAACTTGAGGTTTCATACGATTCTAACTTCAGCTTTGGGTTTATTTACATTAGGCGGAATAAATTTACTCAAATTAAAATGAATCGAATTGACGGTCTGTTTTTCTGAGCTGGTTTTATAGACACTTTCCAACTTTCTGGCAACAGAGTAATTATGGCTAAACCTATCCATAAGATTATTCAAACACATAGTTTGTTTGGCAATATTTGCGCAAGTCTTCACCTAAAAATAACGAGTTTTATACGATCTGGTTTGAAATTACTGTTAGGCTCTTCGACGGAAGTTTAGATATTCCTGAGAATCATCTGAATTGGTATACGTCTGTCTATCTAAGAATCTATACTTGACACGTTTTATATACCAGTGTTTCTTCCCATAAAGTCAAATGTCAAGGCGTGCGTTTGAAGTGGGTTAGTTTTGATTTTTTTAATATATATATATACCTTTATAACAGGGAAAAAAATGTTTTAGTACAAAAAATAAAAACAAGGCTTTACATTATTTATTAATACAAGTTTTGCTTCAGTTTACCGAAATAGAACTCATTACTGTGAGATTTCTTTTACTGATTAACACTATCCAGACATTAGCCCCCCACCCCTACCCTCCCCTCCTACATATTTATGTTATTTGTTAAATTAACAAATGGAGCACTCGTAAGCTACCGTGACTTTTCCCTAAATAAAGTGTTACAACTTTTATTTTTGTGCACCCAAAGGAGTGGTCACGTAACAGGTCGTTAAAATCAACCCCTTTTGTATAAAATGGAGTAAGACATACCCATAAAAGTGAATATCGCTCTCAAAAAAGTTGTATATATTGTCACAAAATACAATTAAAATAAGCTTTCTTCAAATTAAAATAATTTTGAATTTTGATTATAAAATGATACCAATTTTTACCTACATTCTTTATTTAAGAATATTTACTTGAATATATTAGAAATTCTCTTCATTTCGTTAAACATGCTACTTTTCAAAATACTTTTAAATAAACATGGGAGGGCCCCACCCCACGGGATATGCATGCAAAAAATGTGGATATTGTTAACATTTGACCCGATTTAAACATGAAAAGGGGCAGGATTAAGATTTTACAAGAGTTGTATGAATTTATTTCACGGCTAAATATACATATGTCATCAACAATAAAAAATAAAATGAACAAAATACATGATAGATGACTCAGTTTGCCGACTATAAACTTGATCGACTAAAATCGATAAATTTACTTATATTTCTAATTGGGGTGATCAGCTTGATCTCAAAAGTGATTCCAATATTCTGTATTGTTATTATACAGATAGTATTATACATTATATTATTATAATTATTTGCATTGATATACACAAAGGATTAACATAATACATTTATTTATTTTTTAATTTAGGGACACTTTTTTAAACAGTTTTTGTGTTTAAATTAATGTAACAAATATTGACATACATAAATCATTAAATAAATATTATAACTTCAAAAGCCTCAACTATTTTTTAATGTTTACTGAGCTCATCAAACTTTACTCAAATTTATTCAACTTCGAATATTTTATACACATCTCTTAATTAAGTCATTTAAAATTTCTCGATACGTGATCTTATATCGATTATATATATATAAAGATTCCTTAACTGTATTTTTAGAGAAATCATATTTGGCGCTAAGCATTTACAGACTTTTTTTAGAAATTCATTTATTTAATCGAATAAATTAATTCAAATCCCTTGCTTGCAAGATATTCAGCAGCATCGTAGACGAATCATTTTATACGAGTATAAACTTGTTCAATATCCAAACTAAAGTACTTTTATATAACAGCTATAGTTGTAAATTCTAGCATTAAATTAAACTGAACTCTATTTTAAGAGACTTTTTATATTACAAAACATTGTTTCTTAATACAAGATATCAAATGACTTTTGATATTATACAAATAATTTAGCAACAACAACTAGATAAAACACTGCATACAAGCGGTAGAACTTTCATCCAATCAGAATGCTTTAAGCTGCTCAATAAGACACTAGAAGGGAAATAAATTTCCAAATGAAAAGTGAGAAGTGTTTCACTTAGAATATAGTTAAAGTTTCAAAATAAATATTGCAATAATAAAACATATAAATATGCACTAAAATCTTTAAGATTCCTTTCCAGTATTATTTGTATACGAAATGATTGCAAATTACTTGTATTGTTGCTTATCATTTAAAATAAAGCTAACGCACTATACTTCTATGTCTGAATCCTCATTTTAAGAAAATTTTGAAATAATTTTGAATTTAAGTGTCATCAAATTTGTGTAGCGTCATTAAAATTCGATCTTTGATCCAAGTTTACTTTGCATATATAGTTGAAATAATTGTTCCTTATGTGTAAGGGTTCAAAGACTCAATTTTTATTTGAAAGATAGTCGAAGAAAACCCACTTTTCTGGATGGATATTTTATTAGCAAAAAGTGTTACATATTTTCTGAAAGTATAAATGAATATCATATTATACATAATAACATAGAATCAGAAATAGTTTTAATGTAATTTAAATGGTAGAAGGAAAACTAACACCAACTAATCTGCATATAACATGGACTAAAATAATGGAATGAAACTAATAAATACTTCATTACTAAATAATGAAACATATAATCAATAGGTATTACGTAATCTGGTACAAAATATAAAAGATACTATTACGCGTCAGGTAAGTAATATGTTCTAATCAGGTTCTAATACAATAGTGCCCCACTTATGATACATATATTAATTAACAATGATTACAATTCAGTCACAGAATGATCAATGGGCATACTTTCTATCTCCAGCCTTTGATTACATAAATTGAAAATAGGCGCGTCCTCTGTCTAGTTGGAGTTCATTATGTGTCTTCAAGTATGATATTGAGGTATTTGACTCTATACAAACCGGTTATGTTTCACTTCCATTTACCGCAGTTTGGCCCTGGGGGGGGGGGGGGGGGCCTTAGGTATTAGGTCCCCCTATAATTTTTAAACTTCTAGTCGAGCAGAGTTTTGAAATTTTAGATGTAGTTAAACAAAGATGTTTTGTAAGATATTTCATTTTCATTTAAAAATAGATAAATAATTATTTATTTTACTTTTTACGAAAAAATATAAAAATTTAAAATTGTTTGAAACTGTTTTTGCAATAAAATACTTTTTATTGTACTTCATGATTTATATGATCAAACGGATGAATACCCCATCCAGAATATCGAAAAATATGCATTCACAAGTGTTTTATTCATTATTGACAAAAAGTGTAGCTGAAAGTTGTCAAACTTCATTTCTGGAATGTCATGTAAGCTTTTATTGCTCCATTTTTTTCCTACTCCCCCACCCCCCCCCCCTTCCGTGTAGATATTTAAAACAATTCCCTGACACGTTAGATATCCCATGAATGATTTATTTACAGCTATAGCTACACAGATTTAGGATTTAGTGAACAAATCGATCTCAAAGTACTTAATATATCGCGTTTGAAAGTCATTCACTTTAATAAGAAAGAAATTAACTACAATTACGGGTTAAGTAGTTAATATTATCTGTACCGCCGAAAAAGTTTGAGATATTTTGAAGTATGTTAAAATTATGAGAAATATACCGGACCTTGACTAAGCTTTAAAACAAGTTATATATTTAAGATCTCGTAAGTGCAATATGTTGCCTTAGGTTATATACTCAATTCAATTTATTTAGCCTATCGATTTTTTCAATATATTTGCGATTGTACCAGAAAATAACAGCTCCCTACTTGAAAGTTTAGTCAAAGAGACCCATTTAAAATATATTAAAAAGTTAATGCGTGACGTTTACATTTTTATTGACTGATATAACTTAATAACTGATATTAAATGATTTCAATATATAATTAATCATTTAAGTCACCTTTATACGAAAATTGTTGGATTGAATGGTTGAATCGACAACGTTTCTATTAGAGTGGATTACGTAATGTCACAATGCATTCAAATGGCAATAATTTCAACTCGTAACTTATCTATTTCGTACTGCTCATCTATGCAAAATTTATAACATTATTCTGTTGTCGAAAATTACAAAATGAGGCTTGAAAATATTTTTCACGGCGTTCTCGTAACGTAAATAAATGTCCTGAGCTGTATTGTGCCATTTTAATAAAAGCGCATATTTAAATCGTTCAAAATGTATTCAGAAATCACAGTAACAAGAGACCCATCCATACAAACTATTTTCAATCTATTGTGTACATATATAATAGTAATTTACAGATCCCTTGAGTGTTCGCGTCAGCTCAAAGTAACGGCTGGAGGAGAAGAGATAGGGGAAGTGAAAATTAAACTCAATTTTCGACTGGCTGGTCAGCTTTAAAATGTCTGTTCTTTCAGTTAGTGTGATCGGAAGGTGACCCCACCTTCTCCCAATTACACATTCAAATCCTGTCTCTCAGTAATTTCTCAATGTTCATTTTAAATCACAGTGTCATGTTGAATTATAACCTTTTTTTTCTACTTACGAGATGAAAGAAATTCACGAAGACAGATTTGAAGAAGTTGACGACGTAAATTGTTTTTCTCTACTATGGAGAAGAAAAGCGGGGAAGGGGACAAGGTGGAGGGTGATTTGTGTCTCAGTGCTTCAACCTCCTGTAGGTAATTCTGAAATGTCTGCTGAAAGGTGAACGTGAACTAGATGGAAAATAAATAAAGACATTTGTTTATAGTATTTAATTTTCATATTTCTAAAAAGATGTGACACCAGACTGGTCTTCAACTGGACTCTGCCTATCTAATACACCAGTCTCAGACTCATTAGTCAAATAGCTATTTTCCAGAATCACCGAAATCTCAACTATATTATAATCACAAGAAATTATTTCAAGAAAACTATGCACAGTCAAGGTCGAAATTGTTATTTATTTTGTTGAATTACTTAATCTCTACGTAAAGTCTCTGCCTTAATTCGATATCTATTGGTTAAACTTTTAGTTGTGGCTTACGATAAGGCATTAGATTACAGAGTTAAATTCCTGAATACCAGTTTATACTATATGCCGATTATGCCACTATTACTATTTAGTATTGCGTAATATTTATACTAAAATATACACTTGAAACTAATATACATATACTATATATATATATATATATCTAAACCTACGGCAGTAGGTTGTTAGCTCATGCGCGCAACTTACGTACAGTAAGGTATATTAGAATACCAC
>JAYRBW010120312.1:0-17139 GCA_036023295.1 Invenusta paracnida
CCTTCCAGTAGTTTACATATATGTAAATATATTTTAATCAAAAGTAATCAATAGTCAATAATATCAAGTAATCAAAATTCAATCAACAAATCCAAAGAAATCAGAATTTGAAACAAGATTCTAAAAGTTTGACTGTTTTCGTAGATGGGTAAGTTTCTTTTTGCGGGGGGTGTACTTATGATGGAAGCCCAAGTAAAATCATTCATTATAATTGTCTCGAATAATTGATAAATTAAATAAACGAAAGAAAACCATTTTGCTGAAATAACTAATTTATATTTTATTCAAAAAGCCAAGTGCCTGTCAAACTATATTAACGAAACGAGAACACAGGAAGTAAAATCCGATGGGTATCTCTCTAATTGGCGACAGCACGTATCTCTGCCGTTGGTATCTGTTGACGCCTTATGACGTCCGCATGCGGAACCAGTTGGACCGCCGTAAACAAACTTTCCAAAGACAAAAGTCTTAGTCGAGCAGACTATCTGCATTCTCAAGCAGCGTTTCCCTATTTTACTGCGACCGGCTCGTTACTCTTTAGCTAAAGTTCCGCAAATCGTGCTCGCTTGTTGCGTCCTTCACAATATGTGCTGACATTTTAAAGTTCCAGTCATCAATCCTGTCATTGGCGACATTGAGGCCGATGATATTAATGACCAACGCCTTCATGACATGGTGGGCAATGCTGTTCGACCGGACTATATTGACCATTTCATTGACTAAATGTGTGTGTTTTAGTATGTAAGTGTTGTTTTGGTTGCTATATTTACATACAGTAACATTCCTTTGTACATAATAGGTTTTATCCATGATATCTTGCGAGCACAAAATAAAGGGCTTGTTTTTATTAAAGCCTCTCATTTCCTTACTAAACAAATTTTTTATTAATATTATATTATAGAAACCAACTGACTGCATTTACTTACTTTGCTTATAATTATTTCACACATAGTTTACCTCTGTCTGTGCACAAGGGTACTCGGAGTAACCTAGGGTGTTTTCACTTATCTTAAGATAAGTGACACTAGTGTTATAAGGGCATACGTATAAGCATAAGATTATAAAGGAAATCTTATCATAACTTTATAAGGGAAATCTTATCATACGGTCATAAGTAAATGACACTAGTGGATAAGTTTCTTAAGGAAACAACTTATACTTATGATAAGTGAAACAGGCTCCTGGTTACGAAAAATCTGGTTAAAATTTCAGCTAAAAATAATTTTATTCATTAAAATCTAAAATGCACATGTTCAAATATGTAATAATGAAAATTGGAAGCTTTAAATAGTTCAAAAACAAAATTAATGTTTGAGCGATAATTTTATTCCCAGTAATTTTGGAATATTTGGACAATCTGTTAAAATATATGAAAAACACACTTTTGCTAGCACTACACTTATGTTAACTTTTTGCATAATGTACTATACATAGATGTTAACTTTCATTATTATTTTTAATTTAGTTCAATTAATATATCCAACTGAACAGGTTAAAATTTCAAATGTTAAGCTTTCTATACATGTTCTTGTTCGAATTCCTCGAACTCGTACATTACAGACAAATACTTATCGACCCTGTCTCAAACATGTCAAGGGTTAATAAACTAAAGACAGTCATTTCAATTCTCTATTTGAGAAAGCGACATCATAGAGCAATAAGGGACAGCCTTGTTACTCCGTGCGCGATCTTTTTATCATCTGACAAGCTTTTATATTATCCGATAAAGCTGCATTCTTCTTGATTACATTCTGTAATTCAATAATTGAAGACAGACGGTTGATTAAAGAAGAATTCATATAAAAATAGAAGATGTTGCATCATTTATTTTGTAAGAATGTTTTTAAAGTTTATTATGAAAGGCAAGATTTCAGTACTTACAAGAACCATTATCAAATAATAAATCTATTGCACGTGAGTAGCATTATATATAGTAGACAAAATAATTAATCAGATTACAATAGAGACTATTACATGATAAACTATCAGATTACAAGAGAGCATGAAAGCATAAGGAAATCAATACAAGAATGTTGAGATTAATGTTTTTATTTTACCGAGTTAATTTCTATAGAAATTCATACTTAGACTATATAACAAAAATCCGATTTATATATCATTTAAAATATAGGTATTATTTTAAAATAAAATACAGTTGTATGTATACATTTATATTATATTATAAAATATATTTACAAGCAAGCATTTCGTCAAAGAGTCATAAATGTAAAGCTTACTATATATCCTAACACAGCATAAGCTTTGACCAATAAGAATTCGAGAAATCTAATTCCAGCAAAATGATCGCATTTGCTGTCTTCATCAGTAAACCTCCATCGGTTTACTAAATAAGACAATCCATGTCACACAGACACGCTATAAAATATTCGCCAATTTAATATTTTCATGAGGAGCAAATAAGATATTTGTCTCGTCTTCAACAGTTGCGTGCGTCTTTTTTGGTTAAACTTTAAAATACTAACCATCTGGAATACACCGAACTGTGGAGAACTTGGATATAGATCATTTTGTCTACATTTCATAGTTGACTAGGTTCATGTGTGACATATATAGGCCCTTGGCAAAATATTTTGATTCTGACAAATCTTGAACAGTAGGAAGCTCTAAAGATTTTGTTAAACATAACCTTCCAGCCATAAAATAATATTTTAGCCAGTCATTTTTCCTTCCTAAGCTTTTTAAATAAAGAAAATCAAATGTTTTGAAAGTATCGCTGTTTTTTAACATGAATAAATATATCTCGTGTCTGTAATAATATATTGAATTTTAAATCAAATCCTCACAAGCGAAGATTGTGTACAGGTACTATATTTGTTATCTTTGAAATTGACTTTGATCACGCATATTTTACAAGAACGACGTACTATCGAGACGATTGGTTTTATTTCTGACAATGTCTGGGTTTGGAATCTTTCAACTACCCGGCAATGGTTCGGATGATGATTCTGGCGAAGACAACCCCAAATGGCAGACTCCAAAGAAATATGAACCGAGCAAATTTAGTAAGTATAATTTATTATGGACTATATATATATATATATATGATAGTTGGATTCACAGTCATACGATATTATTTCTGTTGTAAATTGTATAAATTTAAATACGACCCCTTTCTCGTAGCTATTTATCTAGCATAAGTAATATGGATGTACTTGATATAATATCTTTTCAAATGTAGGTCAAGATATTATTTATGAAAGTAAACAGTTTTAAAGATATTTTATTCAACACATTAATTTGTAATTAATGTACATATTGTTTTACGTATTGTTTTTGGTTTGCATTTCTGCGTAATATTATGGAAATTTATAATTTTGAAGAAAAGAAAAAGAAAAAAAAAACTCTTTCGAATGAACTTTTGTTTAAAAATATTTTAGCACTATAGATGAGTGTACATTTGTTTTGATAATTGCTATTATTGCATAATTTTTAACGGATATTTTTATTTTATTCAGTCATTATTTTATCAATAATAAGTAATATGTTCAATAATTTAAAATATTCATTAGGTATTAGCACTATGCATGATTTTATTTTCATTATTATGCCTAATATCTTCTAAATCTGATCAACAATATCAAAGTAAATCACGTCAAATATGTGTAATTCATGTGAAAATAAGAATTCAATAAAGCTTATATACAAAGATGAGATATCCTTGTAATACATTATGTTTAGCATTCGTTAAATATAATTCGTAACAATTATTTGCAGTTTATAATTATTATAGTCATTTTGTGTGACACATTTCGAGATACTAATATGAATACGCAGTGGTTTAGTGGTTCGCGAGTCAGATTTCTTAGCTGACTACTGTCTTTCCACATGAGCTCATTAATTTATCATAAATGTATCATGTGATTTCAAATAAATCAATGATTCATTAGTTTTTTCATTGAGACAACCAGAAATAAGTCGAGGATTTTCTGTGGCGGTCGCCATATTGGATTTTTCTTAACTGTTTTTCAATTTTTAAGAAAGATATCCATCTGCTCATCGCTTTATTCTTCTGTGGCATAAAAGGATACAATTCTTCCAAGAGCTATTCAAATAAGGGTCATTATATTTCTATGTAACATGAAATTGTTTAGTCACCCGTCGACATATTTTATGGTATATCACTGAGTTTATGAAAGAATATTGATTTGAAATGTGTGCGTGTTTTAAGCGATGATTATAAGTATAATTATATCTCTCTGTTATCCAAAGCCATCTTGATGATGAACATGCGAAGAAATGGAATATCTCTCTGGAACAGCCGTTCAAACAAGTGCATATATTTGACCATGTTGCGTGTTAGTTAGCAAATAGAACTCGACTTTGCGTGAAACTTTGAAATTATATTCAGAAAAGGTCTTGTACATATAATATGAGTTTTAATTCGTGATTGCACTTTGGTTTAACTTTATTGTTTGATCAAGAGGAAATATTATACGTTTAAGAAAAGTAGGTGAATTTAAAAAAAGTGGATTTTATGCCTTTTGTAGATTTGTACTTATGTGCTATATTATAATGTTAATAGTAAGTGTATTCAGAATAATAAAAACATATAAAAATTAAAAAAGCTTAAAACATACAAATGTCAAAAAATTTTAATACAGGAATTATGATTATCTTCAATTACAAAAGAGGTATTCATGACTATTGAGCAATACATATTAAATATACCAATCTATTCGATCCAGTTAGTTATACATATACAAAGAACAATTTTCATGAAACAATCCGTATATACAATGTCACTCATATTAATCCGCACACCCTTTCAAAAACGAATAACAGACAAAGAGTTTTTAAAATTAACTATTTATATAATAATAATATAAATTTATAAGTTTTATATAAACAAATTACATGTTATGATAAAGAAAATGGATTAATATTTGGTATAACCACCTCTTGTTGCTCTAAGAGGTGATGTGGGTGGCGGATTCATATGAGCGACACTGCATATTACTACTAATTCACACACTAGGAACTGAAATTCCGATAGTTGGCTTTAATAGTAGTCTCGTACAAATACTCCAAGTCTAGACCTGTTTGGTATAATCGACTAACACAGCAAATAATTATATTAAAAATCATAACAGTCAAATGGAAAATACGAAGTTAGTAAATGTTAAGAATACTGTATATAGGTGCCCAGATATTTGTTCAAAGACAAGTCAAGAAAATACGTCTGAGTATACGACTTAATATTAAGCAAAGATAAAATCAAAATTTTTTTAAGAATTTTTAAAAGAAATATTGAAAAATATTAATTTTTACACCACGTTACTATCATAATATTATATACCATGGATTTTAGATATTTTATTATAAATATAAATCTTTAAAAAGCTGACTACAAAAATCAAGAATCCCCTTTCTTATCCAATTTATGATATTGATATTTTATTTTTTCTAAGCTCAATGTATTTTTAATTTTATTAATGATAAAGTAAAGCTTGACAATATTTAAATAAATATATTTTTTTGATTTTATTTTATCCGTAAAATTGTAAAAATATGATTTTTTAAAAGCTAATCAGATTGGTGTCTATTGTTATTTGGCATTTCTTAATTGTAAAATTATAAAAGATATTTACAATGTTTAACTATATTATATTTATAAAAGTAATTATCTCAACACGTAATAAAATTATAGTATGTAGGCATGTTTTAAAGAGAAAGAATTAGTTTACATAAGTTTTTGATAGTTTGAGAGATAAAGTGTTACTTGCCGAGTAATACATCTTTAATTAATTAATGTCGAAGCGCGAATAGAACACGTTTTATAAAATCCTAAACTGATGTTTACAATTTTTTTCATATAGTATTATTTCAAAATATTTGTTTGTAAACTTAAGAGTTATTAAAAAAAAATAGAAAGATGAGTGCTGACCCGGGCCGACAGCTAATTAGAATTGTGGCACTATAACGTATTTACAGAGGAACATGCGATGCGCTGAATGATCTTATAAGGGCCACGTTCCGGTTGATTACAATCAGCTTTTGTTTTACTTCTTATTCAAAGTAAGCGAGGGAATTGCTATCTCTCAAGAAACCTATGCATAATCCGCCGCATATTTGTTGGTTCTGTTGTCCCTTATAGTTTCATGTTTCTTGATGTATGTTAACGGATGGGAGGAAAGGACTGTGTAATAACAGAAGACCGACTGATGCAGTTCCCGAGTTACAGAGTGGAGTGTGGGCGGTTTATCTTAAAAAAAGGAGTATCACTAATGATTGCAAGAATAATCTCTATAACGGTGTGGAAAGTAGTAAAAAAAATTAAACACAAAAGCAAATAAGAAGCTATAAGAAACCTTCCCATATACGAAACTTCTATATTTATTCATTGAAACTCAAAACTTCTATAATGAGTACTAAAATCAGCTAACTGTTTCATTACTGAAAAATATTAATTTTTGAGCGCTTAAATTTTATATATTTATTGTTTCGAATATTTAAAAAATTTATAATCATTAGTATTCTAAGAATTGAATGGTAAATTAAAAAAGATTCGATTATTAATATAATGAAAATAATTTGCCCGAAATTTGTTATATTATGTTGCAAGATAACTACGCACGGTTTATTTAAAATTCCTAACATTTTAATTGATAAAATTGGTCAATATTTCAACATTTTTTTGAAAAGAGCTTAAATGTTTGTAATATATGTCTTATAATCTGTGTAACAACAATCTAAGTTAAGTTTGTGCTGAATTAGTCAAAATACAAAAAATAGTTTTCCCGTACATTTTAGAAGTATTTTGTTTTATTAATAGAAACACTAGTTACAAACGATTTTTTATTCCAAAACGTTCCCACTGCACTGTCTAATTTGTCTTTCTTACATAGTGAAGTTAGCTCTTTTTTATTCTTTATAGACGTTTAAAAACTATGTGTATATACATTAGCAGATTAAAAACATACGATAACTGCAGCACAAATAATGTAATCCAATTCTCCATATATGAGTTGAGTGCTTTTTACACCGAATATCATGCATAATTTATTTTAATTATATTTGTGTTGACCTGCTGTGCCCTAGTTCAAGAATTTACATTTCACTTAGAAAACTATATATATGAATATACAACGATTTCATATTATCAACCATTTGTTGACATGTATATATATATGTATATGGATTTCATTAACAATACCAACTCATAGGGACACATCGAAAATACAATATTGACTCTTTTGTAACATCATTTTTTTCTTTGCTGGCTGGCTTATAACCTCGTAGCTAAAATCCACAGTTCACTATGTATTTGTTCGTATAATGTGTATTATAGTTGATTGTGTTTGCTATAGGTACCGAGTTTATAAAAAGATGTAATTGAATTATGTAACAACTCGCTTATTCTGGGATTTAGATTTGATTAAGATTGATTGACGCCTGCTCCATGTGCCTCAGTTTTTCTTTGAAAACTTTATTCAATAACTATAGATTGCGTTTTGCATTTTGGTTTCACTGGATGAATAACAAAAAAATCGCGTTTATAGCAAGAAAAGAAATCGAATTTATAATGTTTACCGAAATAGAAATGAACAATTAAAACTTGTTCTTTAGTTTGGAATCATATTATTCGTAGAAATTGATTAATGAGAATTTCAAGATTTCTAGAAGAATTTGTTTAAATCATTTCATATTTGATGACCTATTGAAATAATGTTTTACATATATTCGTAGACGTTTATATGAAGTTTTATTTGATTATCAGTTGAATGAAGCCTATTTATTTTTCGTTTAGTTGTTTATTAAATATTATGTTAAGAATATTTGTTTTTAAAGGAATAAAAATAAATAAAGAGTAATATTTTTGTAATTTGAAAATATTTTGTATTAAGTAAAGTGTTTAAGGATATACATATAAATATCTAAAAGTATATTCGTATTGTAACACTTTTATTGTGTAATATATTGTGTAGTATAGGTATGTATTATCTATGTCCAAAATAAAATCTTTTGATAAACTGATTTAATACAGTTTTTATTAAATCAATATACTTTTAAGAATTCTTTAAGACGAAAAGATATTTGATGAAACAATTAAATCATGAGGCTACCTTTTTACTTCTAATAAAAATTACTATGATATTATAAAACCAAATTTCAGTAAAAGTAATTGGCTATTTAAGTATTCCAGATAAATATTTCAATTTTATATATGAAATAATAATGGCAATATAAAATACCTAAACATTCAAAAAGTAGTTGATTCGATTGTTTCAATTTAAATATGAATTAATTATATTTTACATTTATATATTCATCGAAAATAGAATTCTATTTCTAACGCGTCAAGGCCTACATCTCGGAATGACTAACACAAATTTCATTAACAGAAGAGTCAAGAAATGTAAATCAGAGTATTCCAAATGTTTTAGAGTGGAGATCTTATTCTATATATTTTGACAAATTTGCAAATATGTATCAGCCTTCAGATCTAACCGATATACATTTTGAATTATAGAAGATAAAATCCTTTAAAGCAGGGTGACACGTTAAAGGATATCAATTCGAGATTTCTTGTCGAATAAATGACAGCTTGATTAAAATACTTCAATGATAATTACAGCTCAATATAAATGAAAATAAAACGATATTATTTTATATTATTGTTTCATATATTTCAAAATATCTAAATTTAAGTTACAACAAGAATTAGATCTAACATTTATTGTATTTATATTT
Organism: Invenusta paracnida; assembly: GCA_036023295.1. Lineage (NCBI taxonomy): Eukaryota > Metazoa > Platyhelminthes > Proseriata > Coelogynoporidae > Invenusta > Invenusta paracnida. The sequence goes on from JAYRBW010120312.1 coordinate 8,713, forward strand.
CGTACTATTCATTTTTTGTTTGTTATAAATTTATAAACATCGATTTTTTATTTGATTTATAACATATACATATACATAAATCATTTTAAATTTTGTGCAAAAGAATTTTTAATAGCAAATAGCTAAATATGATAGTTTTATGGAACAGTTTGCAATGTTAATCTACTAGTTTCAATAACTAAATTTACATTCTTACAACAAGAAAGAATGATTCATTAAATTAAGGATTTCAATATATGTATATATGTTATATTTTTTGTATTATTAATCGATATGACCAAATAGCATTTTTATATTATTAACATTTATATACTCGTAAAGTATTTATATTTTGGTTAACATAAAAAATAGTAAATCTTTAAAAGTAATATTTGCATGTCATTGTATGTATTAAATTTTAATTATATTAAACAATTTACATGTTCATTACTCTTTAAACCGGTTCTGTGGTGGTAATTCTCGCCCAGTAAAGAGCAAGAATCGAACTCGTTACTTAGCAACAGGAGAGAAGACTCAACGACCCCAGAATCATCACATTTTTGACCGTCAATTCCCGTGACCACTTGAACACCAACAACAATTAATTAATATATTGATTAAATATGTAAATCAAAAATAAGCCAATAAGACAATAAATAATTAGGTATCTAAGCTACCGACATTAATTTTAAAGTTTGATGAAGGAGTCATAATTAAGTATAATTTAATTGTGATTTAATGCTGTTAACTATAATTGTTTAATTGTGATATATATATAGTTAAAAAATAGCAAAATTTCATTGTTCAAATAGATTCTGTTGCACTACAAATTAATAAATCTTGATGTTAAAGAAACACACAAAAATACACACAATTCTATTTAAATTTATATATTAATAATGTCAATTTTATAATGTACATATAAATCTTCCCTATTGTATTATATAACCTAAAAGAAGACAGTATTTTCACAAACATTCTGAATCGGCTTGTGGCCTTATTTATTATTTAAAAATAAGCGCAATGTAGTTTAGTCTTGACGGACTAAACTTAAAAATCCTTTCTCAAGGCGGATTGTTGATCAATTATTGACAATATTTGTCAATGAAGGATTTTCTTTATGAGCCAGATAAATTTATATATTTATATATATATATACGCTAAAAAACTGTTTCTGAAGGAAATTTAAGGGAAAATGTTTGTCAACGGATCAATATATTGTGGTTGTCAGGATAAACAGGTTTTTTATATTCTTCACAGAATTCGTGAATACTTAAAATCAATACTGATGTACTGGCACTTAAATGAAAATATCTTTTAAAAAAATAAGTCATTATTTAATTGGTAGAAAACTTAGAGATGTTTCTTTTCTATAAGCATGCAGTTTTTTCAAAGTTTTTAAAAGCATAGTATGCACTATATATTTGGTTAATTTTCAATAAATCAGTGTTAAAAGCGATGCAAGTATATTTTTTCAGTTATTCATAATTTAAATGGCATACAAATGATTGGAATTATATCGATAAAAAAAGGTATAATTAATACTAAATAATTTTTAAATAGATAATAATAACTATCATCTTTCTTAAACTGTATTATATTGAATTCAATGTGTTTAAATCATAGATATTAAATAATCTAATCAACTATATCTGCAATCTAAAAAATAATAATGCGAAATTAAACTATCTAGTTTATCAATTTTTTATATATTTTCTTCAATTTTTATAGGTAATTGATCTTAATATTAACTGTCTTGCAAAATCATTGCAAACACGTGGCAAAATTGAGAAAATGTTGGTACTTTAATTTCGTAAATTGTCTTATTGTTGCCGAGTGCAAATTTCAGATCTGGTTAAATGTATATTTTGGTTATTTAAAAGCGTTAATTTGTTTCTTAAATATACCTACTAAAATTTAAAGAGATCGTAATTTAAATTTAAATTTATATTTTGATTAAGAACTGGACGTCCAACCTATTTAACTAGTGAAAAGACACTTGGACCCCGATTTTTAAATCATCGTAGGTAGTCAGTGTAAATTTGAACGAATTTCACTGAAATTTTACACATATTTTCTTTAAAGGGTCAACATAATTTGCCACTACTTAGTTTGTTATAAAATGTTCCAGGGTTACCGATTGGATGAAAAAATAAAATTGGAACACAATAAAAAATATTGATGGTTCATATTAATATAATTTATAAGCGAGGCTATGCAAAAGTAAAACATTATATTGGAACTTATATCGCATATTTTGAAATCAATGATGTTTACTGTGTTTCATTATATATATAATTTGATTCCAATAGTGATTATTTAAAATATTTTCTAATTCATGTTATATAATGTCGATAAAATGAATTTTTATCGTTTCAATATCAATTTTAATGTTCCCAAATCGATATTTTAAATAAATATAAAGCATAAAAATAATATTGAATATTAATATTAACGTAATAATTAATATTACATACATATATGTATATATTTCGAATAAAACCTTAGTAAAAATATCTATTTATTATATTTTTAAAGTAAATATGTCAATGGAAAATAAATTACTATACATATAAATTTCATGTCTTTCTGGATTGATAGAAACATGTATTTCTAATACGGAAGTATAAGTTTATCCTTTTCTAAAAAATTCTCCATATAGCTAAACTATTCCTTCAAATCTGTTTATTTTAATAAATTAGCATACATTTAAGCGACCCCAGTTCCTGAGTTTGTCAATATAGATTTTTTAAGAGTTACGGAAGAAAAAACTTTGAGTTATTGATAAAACGGTTGCATTAAACTAATTATTTATTCTAAAAGTTAAAACTAGAAATATAATTTTATTAAGTCATATATGTAGGTACATTAATGTACCTATATACACTGCTTTGCTTATATAATTGATATTTTTTGGCGATCGTTCCTATATATGTATACGTATCTGTATTTATATCGGTTATTTCTGTTTTATTTCATCCAAGTTAAAGCATATATGAAGCGTTAATTCATATTACGAAGTTATTGTCCATATGAATACACATACACCCACTCACTTTCTCATTGATATAAATTTAAGGAGATTAAAAATATTCATTTATTTTTCCACTACTTTGAAATTAATAACACTCCGACGGTACATACCTACATATTAAATTATTAGCAATAAAAAACTCAATTGGTTTAATAGTAATATTCCTTTATTAATTTCTATGTAATTCTATTTAAATTTCTAATTAACCGGTTCAAATTAAATATTTTGATTTTGCCATATTATTAATTAACATTACGACATTATTTAAATTGCCACATTTAAATATCATCTATGCAGAGATAAAACGCGAGCGCTCCCAACTTGCTTGTTAAATGGAGTGAAGGATAAATAACCAAATTGATGGTTTGCAAACAGTTAGGGCGCAGGGCACACGTCCCAATACCAATGGAGATTGAAATTAATTTACTTTCTCTAATGCACCGCACGAAATGGCTTGATTACTCGGTGCCAGAGCTGAATTCTAAACTGTCTCTTAGATAAATGCTAGAGTCCATAACATGCGGAAATATACGCGAGACCTACAAAAAAGACTCAAATCAGGGAAGTTGATTACTGTGTAAATTATAAACAGGGGGTTGTAAATAAAATATAAAAAGCACTAATAAAATATAATTCTTTTTTGGAATTGATTGTGTAGTATTCTCGACATTATAACTTCAGTGAAATTTAATAGGTTTTTATTACCAGTATGTTATTATACTTTGTTATTGAATATATATTTTAGCTTAACAGGTACAAATATTACTTACAACTAAATTACATATTATTAAAAACCGGAGAATTTATTTAGATAAATGTATCTTTGCTAGAAAAATTAAAGTTTAAGTTTGTATCACGTGCAGAAATATAGCATCCAAAGTTATGAAATGATAATTTATTACGCTTTTTAAACTATATTCTAGATAAAATATTTAAAAAATATAAAAAGCAATTTAAACATACTTAGCTTGCAAAAAATTGTTGGTAATGTATGAAATATATACATATATACCTAAAGATATGTCTGCTAAAAAATGGAATATAATTATTTTATTAATACTAAAACACAGGAATTATGTAAATTAAAATTTTCTCAACATTTATATAATTTTATTAAAATTATTATACATGAAAAATATTGATATAAAAAGTGATTAAACATTTTATCCGTCTATATTCTGTTTGTCAATGTAAAATTGCGATTTAAGTAGATATACATATATTTTCTAACGGCATCAACATCGATAACATTAAATATTTTAATATTATCCACCATATAGTTAAAATAAAATGATTGACATTGAAACTTTAATCACTAGCATTTTTTGCAACTATTTTTAATAGAAAGAAATAGGTATATAGATGAAAACAGAAATGTATCTTCTACCCGTCGCTCTATATATTTCATTCCCGTATTTGTCGTTGTCTTTGACAACACAGTGCAGAGTCGACGGCTAGGTGCCTTGGATCCGGCCCTGTACATGAATGAAGACACCGAGGATCTCTATGAACAGCCGGCGGGGCACGTGGGTCGACTCTGGTTCTCCCTTTGTTATCGGAAGGCGGTTGAACAGCTCAAAGTCGTTGTGATTAAGGCAAGGAATCTGCGCGTCAGAAAGGAGGCTGGGTTCGGTGTGCCAGGCGACTGCTACACAAAGTATGTTATGACTTTGGAGCTTGGCGTTATATGAGGTTTAAGCGGGGTTGAATGTGCCTGGTGAGACTGGTGTTATAGAGGGTTTAGGTGGGGTTGAATGTGCCTGGTGAGACTGGTGTTATAGGGGGTTTAGGCGGGGTTGAATGTGCCTGGTGAGACTGGTGTTATAGGGGGTTTAGGCGGGCTTGAATGTGCCTGGTGAGACTGGTGTTATAGGGGGTTTAGGCGGGGTTGAATGTGCCTGGTAAGTACACAAAGTAGGTTATAACTTTTGTAACACTCTAGGTTTTTATTAGATTATGGGTTTGCATGCAAAGTAGTTGCTACTTAATGTAGGTCAGGGTATTTATATAATAAATAAACATCGATATTTTTACGAACTGTTAAAGATAGCTGACTTTAAAGAATAAAATACATTTTCCGATATATATTTTATATTTTTATCATTATATCAATCCACTCTTAATCCACTGAAGCAAAAACCCTTTAAATAGTTACATGTTTTTTGCTAAAATGTATTAGGTATTTAATGAAATAAAGGATGAAATTTAGTATGTAATTTTCTGGTAGAAGAACTACTAAAAATATAGCCGAAAATATTCAATAAATATTTATGGCTTAAATTTGTCTCTGTAGATTTTTTATAGAGTCAAGGAGAAATTGGTAGTTTAAAAAATATTAAATAAAGTACAACTTAATCGACACAAATCGCAAATGAATGGATACTTTTTCTTTAATTTGTCCATATATACAGAATGAGTTTGACAATCTAGACAATAATAACACGAATATAATTATAGTTTTTTAAATATTAAGTAGACTTTGGAGGATTTTACATATCTTACCACCTGCTATCGGAAGCCAATACATAATCATTTAACTGACTGGACGATAAAGCTCTAACCAGCCAGTATGATTGACTCAAAACGGTCGCGCAAACACCCTACTACAACCAGGACCAGTAGTACGTAGCCAGTCTCGAACCACAGACCTATGGGTTTGCAGGTTAGTGTGCTAACAATTGGACAGCGTTCTCCTAAAGGAGGACAGATTAATTAAAGCTGTTGCGTTCAGTCAGTTAAATGATTATATACATGCTTCCAGTTATAGCATGTGGTAAGAAAGGTAAAAATCTAATAAAGTCTACAATATATATACCAACCTATTGTAGCCACATATTTTCCATAATTTTTTATTATCAAGAAAATGAGCCTAGATAAAGATACGTTTATTATTAACTAGAAACTTTGTTGAAACTATTCAGGTGGTAATTTTAATTGACAGTAACATAATTTGTTATCCCTGTATATTTTGTTTTTGTCTGTAACTTGAAGGAAACACGTATTATGGACTAAAGTCCGTTTTAAATTATGAAATATACATCTTCTTTAAGAATAAATTTATTGAGATATTTCGATGTATATTATCTTATTGCAGTTATCAATCATAGAGTAACTAGACTCTCAGAATATTATTACTCTGTGGTATCAATTAGGTAGTCTTATTTTAAATCATCTTAGTTGTAGCATATTAATCTATACATATCATTGTTACAATGTCCAAACCTGTATTGTAATCTTCTTATGCAGAAATTACAAAGATACTTAATAGTTTGAGGTATTTAAAAAATATATAAATACCTTCACAATAGATTTATTTAAACAGATTATCAATATAACTGCGTATAAGTCGTACTTGTGATTAAATTTAAATATTAAGTCTCTAAATAAAAATATCATAACGCCTTATTTCTAGGAGTATTATTATTATGCATGGCTGTGTTATACAATTATATTGTTATTTGAGGTTATCCATAATATAATGAATATAGCCATTATATTAAAATAATACAATCGAAGGTTAAAGACAAATAGTTTTTGGAAGCATTGGATACATTTACACAGTTTCGGCATCAATTACACAACATTTTCTGGTTTTTGGTGTGAAATTCAAATCAACTACCGAATAATAGTATATTTATTATAGATATTTGTTTTACTTTATAAACATAAATTGGCCATCAGAAAAAATGGAGTAACAATTTGAAGAAGTAAATTTGTGGCAAAAAATATAAAACCTTTCTATAATATAGATTACCATGATAAAAAAACTATATTGATATTTGTTAAATATATTTTTTTCTATGACAATATGTAAATGAGTTAACATAAACTTAATTTTTGAACTGTTTATGCTGACCACAAACACAAAATGCATAATATTTTTTAATAGAAATATTTTAGATTGCTATTCTTTATATATATTGATAAATTTCTATGATATACATATATATATATATATATATATAGTGTATACTATTACAAAATAAGAATTTCTTATATCTAGATAGGATTAGTGGATTATAAACGAATATAAAGGGGATTAAATTGCATGTTTTATTTATATGCATACTTGTTAATTTTCATTGTACGTTCATTGTAGATTCACACATACAATGTAGAGTTTGTTAGCTCATGCGAGCAGACTATACGTACATACAGTTGACCTTGTAGGATATCAGTAGATTAGGCTGTATTATTCTTTAGCAGCTACCATTTAAAAGCTATTTAATATTTCAAAATAAATACTTTTATCGAGTATCACCACTAATTATTCAGTTTGTCAAATTTTATGTTCATACCTCTCGTGTAGAATCCGAAATATTAAGTTTAAAAATCGCCTTTTTTCGTCATTTATTAATCTTCTTTTTATTTTTAGACCTGATAACACCCCTACACTTTAATTGCGTTTTATGAAATATTTAAAATATAACAGAAGTGTTCCGAAAGGCAATAATAACTTTTGCCAAGGGCCTCAATTTTGCATAATAATAACTGTTTTACAGCTAGTTTTGCAATATTATTATTTTATTTTAGTCAGTATGTCAATTTTCATGCTTAAACTCATTAAAGAATTAGAAATAAGTAAAAAGGCGAAAAATCTTATTTAAACACGTTATATACTATAGAAATACACTTCGGAAGAATAAAACGTTTATATATCTAGAATCGTCGGTAAATATTAGTATAGGTATTAGTATTTTCGGTAAAATTATGTTAAAATTGAATACTAATAGTTTTACGCATAGGGTTAAGTAATGTAATAATAACATAGTCTGTCCCTCAAACTTTAACTATTTGATTAACTCTATTCTAACAGTATTCAATCGAATTTACTTTTATAAGCTTAACCAATTCATGTTTTAATTCGACTCGTTATATATGAATTATGTAGACAGCTCATTTTCAGTAATCAATTGTGAACTTGGTATTGCAAATGTATATTATAGGTATAAACTACCACATTTCAGAGAAAACTTATAACCACATCAACACATTACACTAAAATTATAAAATAAATTGTTTAACTGCATGATTAAATATGATCAACAAAAACTCTGATATATTTTATTAGTCAAAAATGGTAAAATATGTGTTAGTTTTTTTGTCAAAAAAAGAATTCAAATAAGTGTCAAATGCTTTAGCTTCTTTCAAAAAAATGTATGACATGAGTGAATTAGTTTTTTCGTTTTATAGCTAACAAATTTGAAAGCTTGTTTAAATTATTTTATGATATGTGAGCTATTAGGGAACATTTGAATTTGAATTTTTCTGTTTCAATATATTGTGATAAGAACTAACACATATTTTGCTATTTTTGAAAATATTATTTCTCTTAGGTTTAAAACCATAGAAATAGACGTATTTGTTGGCCGCTTATCTAGAAGGGACATTTATTTAAATTTGCGGCACCAACC
>JAYRBW010120323.1:0-17138 GCA_036023295.1 Invenusta paracnida
GGTACGTTTTAATTCGTACGGCAAATACAACAAATACCAAAAAACGGCACATAATACAATAATAACAGGTAATAATAGTTCTTCTGATATCATACTACACTATTTCAAGTGATATAATATTTCATATTTATTTTTTAAAGTATGTAAAAGTTTTGTCAGAAATATAAAATGTATAATAGTATTTAATTAAAGATATAGTTAAAGATAATAAATTGCTTTATAACAGTGTCGTAAAATTCAAACAGTTATTATAATAAATAATATTCTAGGATATAATATACATATATGCAAGTAAAAAAGTCATGTTAAACATGAATAACCATAAGGATATTATTCATGTAGCTAAAATATACAGTATTTGTTAGGTTAATATTACTATAAAATTAAATGACTGCATATATAAAAGTGTAAAAGTTCAATTACCTATTTGATCAGACTGTGGCATAAAAAAGATTACATTTATACATATTAAAATAGTAAAACGAAAAACAGTAGTTAATGAACCGGAAATGAGTAACATTTACATTTACATTTAAAACAAACGTTCACATTTATGTATATATAATCATACTCTGTAAATTCACAGAATGAATATCAATTAAAAATAGATACTAAAATTTCAATTAATTTATATATTTTTCACAACGATAAATTCCTGTATAACATGTTGAAAAAATAAACGAAGAAATATTTTATTTACATTTTATGCTGAACATATTACGAACATATAGGTTCAATTTTGGAAACGCTAGCCATGCGTGATTCATTATATTTTTCGATAGACTATTACTCCATAATGTATCCATATTATATGCCAAATATGCAAAAGAATTTTTATCAACGCTTTAGGATAATGTTTATTTTAATTATATGTTTATATTTATATAGTATATAGACGATAAATCTAAATTAAGGGAGGTCAATTTTAAAATGTAATCAAAAGGCTCTATAAGATGTAGCCTATAAATTTACTTTAGAGCCAAAACAAACCTTTAGACTTTAGACAAATATAAAGAAATTTGCCCACTACTATGCAGGAAACTCTTTCTATAATGATACCTGAATTTACATTGAAGTTTATGTAAAATATATATATATATAATATTCAGATTAAACAATTAATTTAAGGATTATAACCTTACTTTAACTTAATAGGTGTAATCTATTACTTTCATTCTTAATGATGACTTAATTTACAAGAAAAATGTATACCAGTAGCTCATAATATAATAATTTTAAACAATAAAACTGCATGTAAACTCAAATTTTAGAAAATGCGGAGAAATAGAGTTACCCTATATAATAGCAATAAAGTAGGTAATTGAGATAATTTTATTTACTGAATGTCAGTAAAGTTGTTGTCTAAATAATATTAAAAAAAATAAAGAATATAAATATATGTTTATGTTATTACACTGGCAAAAGATCTACAAGAAATCGTTAATAATATTTCTAGATAAATTAAGAAGACATCGTCGCTATGGTAACTAATAAAAACTACATAATAATGAGTAGGTTTATAATTTAAAAATAATAGATAACTAATCTAAATATATATATCGCACCTTGTATATCTATATATCTATATATAACTATATATCGTAAGTTGTTAAATAAGTATATTATAAAAATTGTACATTAATATTCCAACGAAAGCAAATTATTTTCATATCCCGTATACATATTAAGCTAAATTAACAAAAAAATACTCATTTGTGTTAAGCTTGTAAATTTGCACGTATATATATATATATAGCAAATAATAATTCAAGAAAGTTATTTTGTAATTAATAATTTATAGTTCGTTTCAGTGTACATTTATTGAGTGAATTTATTTATTACAAGAAAATAATTCCTTTCAATTGCTGCTACTATTCGAAAAATTTTACACTTTGTTTACACATACATATTATGTACATATTACAGGATGAAAACGAAATATTGAGTTACATTTAAATTTTAAAACAAACTCTACAAACAAATTAAGACTGAAAGCACTACATCCACAAAAACTGAAGCCACAACAACACTTTAAATTAATAATTGATTTAGTATGAATTTTCCCATTGTCTAGTTGTAATTAAATATGAAATAACATTATAAATCTAATGAACCAAACTTTTATAAATTAATGAAACTTCATATTTTGAAGAAATTATTATCAAATTTTGAAACTCATAAAAAATTATAATATCATACTAGTTTTTCAAATTCGTACTTCAGGATTGCAATATGCATTAATAAAATTTTAGAGTTTAATTTAGTACCTGAATAATAACATTAAATGACATCTTGTTATTTTAATGTCAATTGTTATTGTAAACACAATAATATAAATTATGTGTTAATTATAAATAAATGTTTCCTTCTTTCATTATAAGCAAAACTATTTCATATACATACATATATATATATATATAACAACGAGATTATTAGATCAACATGTAAACTAATTATGTTTTTATAGTTAAAAGGAAAACTAAAATATAACAATTTAAAGACAACAGAAGAAAGGGAGTATGTTGGAAGAATTACCAAAGAAATATATGTTATGCCGGCTTTAAGCATATACATACATAAATACGTGTGAACCTGTTTGACCAAAGGCAATCAAACTATAATAGAGGGCTACTACTACATTATGTATGTATATATATAGGATGAAAAACATGTACCAGAAAAACAGTATGTATATACGTGTAAGAAGACTGCTATATTCTCCATACAACAGATAATTGCAATAAATGACCAAAAATGGGTATCTTCCCGAAGGCGCCATACATTAAAATAGGAAACATAATTAAGATAAATCCCATATGACGGTGGCCATAATAAAGTTATCTTAATTGTTTTTAAATCGCATGAACATTGATTTATTAATATTTTATGAATAAAACTAGGAAAATAGTCGATGACTTCAATTCCTTTGATTTAGATTTATCTTCATATTAGATCTATAAATTGTGTTTGAAATATTTTGATAAAGATAACCATGTGATAATTTCTATATTTTTTCGTTCATACACTTTAAAGATATTTTGTTTATGCAAACATATAAAAGCATTTATGATAGAAGGATATAAAATTGACTGACCAATTTAAAATTAACTAATATATAATTCCAGTAAAAGAATATAAATCTGTATCCAAAAATAAATACAAAATTAAATTTCTAACCCAAAATTTATTAAATTAAAATACGTCCAATAATAAATTAAATAAACAAAGTTTGCGCAGTAGGTATTCGTTTAAATCTAAATATAGACTTCAAAACTGTTAGGGGGAATATCAAACAGAATCAAATATATTTCAAAATACCAAAATTGACTGAGAAATTATAAATAAGAAAGGGGTAAAACAGATATATACATTAAGAAATAAATAAGATAAAAAATATAAATTAATTATAATCCATAATTACAGACATGGAATTAAGGAGCATAAGGAATGACCATAGCTTCAACGATAGGCCATTTAAAAACTAACTATGAATACAAAATTAATTAATTCAATAAGAGCTGAGTCAAAAACAAAGCAAATACTATAGCGATTTTAAATGCATTGTGTTGTAAATTGCCATCAATAGAAATAGGTGTAATACAAATAGGTAGCAATAAAATTGGATAATAAAATTTCTAAACCATTCTTTCAATAAGAAGTGAGTTCAAAACAAAGTAAATACTTTGATGATTTTAAATGCAGGGTTGCAAATTGTCATAAATATACAGATAGGTTATACAAATAGGTAGCAATAAAATTCAATAATAAATTGCTAATAAAAAAATTCTTAAAATAAATCGGCGACATTCAAAAAGAATAACCTGCACAAAATATAATTAAAACCATTTAATATCATCTATTTACCCAACAAAATTTTATTACATAATACTGTTTCGCGGATGATTTAAAAAAATTATATATTATTCAAACGTTTTTGAAAAGCTAAATATACTATTATGTACAATAATCACTAAGAGATGGTTCTTTCAATAGTATTATTTTGTGTTTATAATGATACAATGATAATATTAATATAAACTGTAGGTAGGTATATTAAAAATAAGTAAATTATAATATTAAATGTGGCGAATGAAATATTTAAAAATGGAATAGTGATTTTAATTTTGACCTCTTAAAATTATATTTATAAGAAATGACAAACAATCATCGCATAAGGCTATCTACATAGGTCAGGGATATTAATGAATCGCCTAAAAACCTTTACAGGTCAAAAGAGCATCAAACAATATAACAATACCTACCTCCACTCTTTGCCTGAACTTCATCGAATAATCCCTTTTTTGTGTCCGTTTAAGACACCATCTACTTTACCCACATAGCTCATTTGTTCATTTTACAATCGTTTTACGGGTATATCTTTGTGCGCCACCCTGTATAGAACCAACACAAAAGCCCCAATAAAAGATATCAAGCGACTAGAAAATATCTTCATAATTTTGAGTTTTTATTGTATCGTTAAAATGCATTTATTAACATTAACACGCCCCAGTTGTAAGGTGCTTACATTTTTAATAATACATTTAGTTAAATTAACAAAAAACAATGCACCAAATAAAAAATTGCTTTTAAAGTACACAAAATAAGACAATTTGAAGACTTGTGTTTACAACTGTCAATATGTTGTGTATTTCGATATACTTTGTCTACGCTAAAATTTGTAAACTGATCTATCGTAAAGATATTTTACTAAAACCGCAATACTAATAAGAAAAAAACATGGCACCAGGTGAAATCTAGAATCCATCCATGCACATTACAAATTCAGTGCCAGCAAAGAAAGCTATCGATCGATTAATGTGTCACGTGATACATGAACTATATACAGGTAAGTCCTCAGAATAATTCATTGCAATTTACAATACCTACATACATAGTAATGCATGTCATGTGTCATGCAACAAACACAATATTACAGATTGATATCTTATTATACCGAAACTAAGCCACACATTATAAAAGCTTTGTGTATGCATGCTAGTCGAATCCTACTATAGCGAGTCTACTTAAGTGTTATTTAGGTCTTATATTTACGTAATATGTGTTTGGCGTAGACGTTCTCAGGCAGCTTACATAATGATTATCGAGCTTATTGTAGGTACAAAGACATATTCTTGCTGGTACCGTATAATAGTGTAATATAAGAGTTCCGTTCATGCAGAGGTGACTAAAGAATAACTCTACAGCTACACTAGGTTACACAACACAATACACGCCACGCCAGGACATGACATTATACAGCTTTGTGTTAGACGATTTGTGTTTGGGTACCAAAACAATTGAATATAATATAATTGTGTACCATGATATTGTTGTACGGTCAGGCTTGCTTTATATGTATATTGCATTTGTAGGTATGTATTGTAATTTGTGTGTTACGTGACATTGCATTGGAATGTAACTAAAATAGGTAGGTAGTTTGGTATTAATACACCAAATGTTGATTGTATCTAAATAAACATGGAAACACGCAATTGCATCCATCCACAAAGAACATAAAAATCATACTTTGTGGCTTTTTCTCAAACTTTCTCCGGAAACTCCTGTTTAAAAATATATTAGATTATAAAAATGTAAGATAAAAATAGGCTATTTTAAATCATGCTATTTTTGATACGATATAAAAACACTTAAAAACTTGTAATAAGAATCAAATTAAAATTAATGACATATTACAACAAGAGTATACAAGAGCATATTTACAAAATTTTGAATCACATCTTACAAGTCCTCAATACAAAATACAATATTGAAAATCTCAATTAAGCTATCATGATTATATTGTTTGAAAAGGTAGAGCTTTATTAAACCTACAATATTCGTATAACAGAATACACAAACCAATTCACATAACAGAGATGTAATTTTAGATTACATATATATGATTGTATAACAGAAATAAATCATCAACTGCTATGTGTATATATACATTTAACACTGATATCGATGGAAGATCCCACTGACTTATTATGGAGTATAGCGATGAAAAGACTTACAACATACAATCTGGGCGCTTATATAATACTGGGACAGCGGTAATTGGACATGTGCCGATCACCTGCAGTTTCCGGAATAGAAGGTTTCTTAAACAAATATGCCCAAAGTCCCCATACAATAACCGTCTATCATTATACTTTAGGAGGAAATATTTGATGCAACGGCCAGTTAACACTTTTTATGCTTAGGTATGATACAGTCTATATCACAGTCTTATAAAAAGCAAAATAGCATTACATATATACATATAATTTTCTTCAGGAGTCAAAGGTCGCGTAAGATCTCATAGATGTTACAAGTAAATACCTCCATAAACATAAAAATGATATATAATCTACAACAAATGGTTAAAGAGTCTTTTGTGACTACTCAAAAGTGATTTTCAAAGATGAAATATTATTTGAAATATTTGATACCCTTTGCCAAAATATATTTTAACAATTGCTTCACAAGAAACCAATTTACTTGGTTAGACAGCCTGGTACATAAAATGAATGCACTTGAAATGTTTCAAATGCAAATACATATTTGTCTATTAGCACAATAGAATAATACCCACAATAAGTAGTTAAATGAGTATTTGAAGTAAAAATTCTGATCAACGACAAAAAAAGAAAAACTAATTTAGATTAATATGTAGATTTATCAGAGTAAATGGAAAATAATGACCAAATAATTTGAATCATTGGAGAGCAATGATTCATGTTTGAAATTATTATTAAATTCGTTCTTGCAAAATTCATAGTTATTGATTGGAAGATAAGATAAATAGAATTTGAATCCAAATCCAAAAATAGAGCTATAATAAATGGATTAGAATAAAGCATAACGTTGATATCAAAGTATATATAACATAAAAGTATGAAATTCAATGACAACCTTAAGAATAGCGATAAAATTGAATATAACAAACATTTTTAAATTTATTGTTCTGTGATAGTCTTGAAAATGTATCTTGAAAAAATGAACTGGGGCGCGTTTCACTATAACAAACTTAAATTTTTCATTTAAGTTTTCACTTAAATGCCGAAATTAATGAAAAGAAAATTATCTGTCTTTTGTTCCCTATTAAGAGTCCACAGACAGCATGTAACAATTTCATAATTATTTAAGAAGATTATAAAATTAAACTGCACTTGTGTTTACATTATGCATACTGTATGAGCTACACTATGAACACAGTAAAACTAAAAGTACGGTTGGGAGCAGCTGCGAAATATATCGATCCTAAACATGCGTTCCTTTCCATGATATGTGACGTAAAAGTTTAGTTCCCTGGCAAAACATTGAATGTACTGTAGGTACAGTATATTATAATAAATATGCAAAGAACACAAAATATGCATTACAAAACGATTAACGTCAACGCTGCATCAGGTGTAGCCAATCGAATGTCGCAACACAGCATTTAATGCAAATGAGTCATGTACTATAATATACGGCTTCTCAAAACTAGTTAATACAGCGAGGGAGTGAAGAAAATATTATTATCAAGCTAATCATAGACTCACAACACCCTTCTACCACCCCTTCCGCGTTCTCATAGAGTCACCACGCCTTTCTATTTATATGTTTAAAGGTAATATAGTATTTGCTACAGATTCTATATCGACTCTTGTTGGGTCGTGTTACATTACAAAATACACTACACCAGGAACGGTAGTAGGCTTTCTTATAGCATTATGTGAGCGCCAAGTAAATTATAACTGCTGCTTCGTATAAATTCGTTCTTTTTAAAGGAGAACAAAATTAACAGATTGAAATATTGACTAAATGTATATTTAGCGTTCCAGAGGAAAGCTGCTATAAATAACAATTAATGAATTATTCATAGGAAATATACAGTATAGGCGTAGTATATTTGAATCGATAGCGGTATACTCATTAGATAAAAACGCCAAACCGGTAGACTTTCAAAAGCTCAAGCAGAACATACTTTTTAAAAATATATAATTAAATGCAATAATCCGTAGTTATACCGGCTTTGTGCCCATCTATGTTGAAGAACTATTAACATTTTTGTGCCACCTGTAGCAGCGTAGAAAAATATTAATTCATTATAAGAAAGGTTTCTAATAAATTATACCTAGGAGACAAAATTAATATAAAATATGAAGTTACACAATTTTCTTGAAGAAATAACCTGAAGATATTCCCAATATTCTGTAATAGTTGTAAGTAACAAATCTTACTGTAAAATA
This sequence comes from Invenusta paracnida, assembly GCA_036023295.1. NCBI lineage: Eukaryota > Metazoa > Platyhelminthes > Proseriata > Coelogynoporidae > Invenusta > Invenusta paracnida. The sequence goes on from JAYRBW010120323.1 coordinate 8,217, forward strand.
AAACTTGTGGTTTATATAATCGCTTATGTGTAACGTATATCATAAAATAAATATATCTATATATGCACAGTCATTTTATTTTCTGAAATATCAAATAACTTACATCACGAATTGCAGGTTTACGATGTATTATTATGTATAAGGGTAGAGGCTAATGGAAATCGCAGAGTTTTACCAAACTTCATTAGGAGTCTCATCATGTGGCTATAATGTGTAATAGGGAGTTGAGAGAGAGTCCTTTACCTACAACTGGGTCAAATAACTAATGCAACTTCAGTTCTCATCAACTATAAATATACAATATTATATCATATATACCAACGTTAGTGCCCGCCCAAAAAGTTCCAAAAAAGCTTTAAAATGTATAAGAAAAAGTAAGGCTTCTTGCAATAAATCTAAAAAGATATCCCAGCATATCAAGCTATAGTAGGATAATATATTAAACAACCAAAGTCACTTGACCATATTAAAAACAAACGCAACGTGTGTCATAACTCTGACATGAAATGAATCGGGATTGGTTTTTTGGCGTACACCATCTGTGTTCTGTGATGAAGTAAGCTACAGGACATCAGCATTTAAGAAAAACACACACATAATATGTACGTCTACATGCGGAGAGGAAATTATATTGATGTGTGGGTAAGATTTCCGTCAATACGACAGGTATATAGATATACTATGAGCTAGGAAATCAATGGCATATTGATATGGAAACCTATTGCCATGGTGGTAGTTTCTAGGTATGCAGGGCAAAAATTGTCCAATAATTTAATGCTTCGACTGTACGCTTTGATAAACCCCCTCAGGCAGAAATGCATTTCAAGCGGTATTTTTGTGGCACAGGTGTGGTCCTAAACGTGTGTGATTAAGATATAGACCTACTGCGCATCTATATTCATCATCTATTTAACGTTTACGAAATTAAGCGACTTAACTGAAGCAAAAGATAATAATTAAAGAAAAAATAAAGTGTGTTGCAGCATGCTTTTTAGTATTAATAGAAAATATATTTCTTTGATAATAAATTGAACATTTTAACAAGGGCTAAAATATGAAAAAAGGAAAAAGTTGCTTAATTTATTTAAATTGGATAAACTTATTTAGAACCTACACATTAAGTATAGAGATACCTAATGAGCATTGAATGTAAACTTTTCTGAGCAATAAGGACGTACAAGAATAGAGAATGCCATATTAGCTCTACTCAAGGTACCTACACGCTTCTAACCGCCTACATAATAAAGAAGTTGGCAGTGTACTCATAGATTTCATAAAATGATTAATTGCGGTATAGTTACTTAAAGGAATCACAGACTAGCGTGACTGAATGTAATGCTATAGAAGCTACGTAAAATGATAATATAAACCCAATTTACACTGTACTTCAACTACAGTACCGCGAGAGTATCTTCTCAATAATAATCTATACTCTGGAGTAGTTGATAGGATGGCAAGGCATACTTTCTCACTTACACAACAGACAGATATAATTCTCTATAATAAACCGCTAGCTTGAAAATCAATAAATACAGTAAAATGTATATAGCAGGAATTTGACAAGATTCATTCAAAAGCACATGATGAGATTACTTGGCCGAATCGTTAAATTGATGTAGTCAATTGCGTTAATTTTGTTCAAATGTTTGAATGCCACATTCGAAAATTAATTCCAAAAAGTGCAAGCCACCATAAAATGCTACACATAATAAAGGCATACAAAGAAGAGTCTCTGATTACTAAATTTAAGAAGTGCTACAGTCAAGATGTTAGCTCTACAAATGTATTACCAAGTGAACTCCAGAACATGGATCTAAATAATGCTGATTGCAGTAAAAAAAACGACTCATTAAAAATTACTAAACATGGTCAAATATGACATCCTTACGTTGACATAAATTAAATAGTTAAACTCAAAGGGAGGCAAAAAAGCCCCAATGGCTATCGCATCAAATGTTACTTGAAGAACTAACCTCAGCAAGGCGTGTCTCATTTTTGAGGATAAACTTTCCTTCCCGGTCATCCTTGGCCCAGTTTAGCTGAACCAGAAGAGGAAATTCGTCGTCTCGAAGTCTTCGATCTGATTTTGGTGGAAAAGATAAATAAAAAATACACTTTTCTATCCCATTAACCATTTAGTTATTTTTCAGTTATAGCAAGAGTGTACAAATATCTAAACGATAAATAGGAGTTCAGACAATAAATATTATTCTAATTACACTAACAACAATACACAACTCAGAAAATACAAAATTAAAAAAAAAAACAGGTATAAAACATTTATAAAATGTTTAATTAAAGAACATTTACTTTAATGGAATATTTGTTTATCTTTTTAGTGCTCATGTGAGTTTTTCGTCAAGGCATATTTCCTATAATATTATATACGTCGCAGCATTACAAAACTACATTACAGTATTCTATAGTCTGTAAGCATTGCCAAACTAATAAAAAAATCAATATGTTAGCTAAAGAATGGAGAAAAATACGATCAATAAACACCATAATACATATACCTACGTTACAATAAACAGCATAAAGACTGCCTGAATTCTATGACACAGAGTAACTATATAACACGATTATATATTTCATTATTTAAAATAAAATACATTAAAAGAAAGTTAAGTTAAGTTAAGTTTTGACATAGTTATGACTACATCGTTTATAATTATAATAAATGTCATTAATAACACAAGGTAAGTTGATGATCTTCTGGAATAGATAATAAATATTAAATAGCTTATCCTTATACCAAACTTTTAGCATTTTTGTGTAAATGGAAATTGATGTACGCCTGAACCATCATATAAAATAGTATGTACTAAACATCAAGCATTTAATAAATTCATAACAGAAAAACATAAAATTAGGAATAAAAATATATAACAAAGCACTCAAATAAGACAAAAATAATAAAAAGATGGTACGTAAACAATTATTGTTTACGTTAAATAAATTACAAGTGAGGTTTAGCTACGACATAAAGAGCAAAATGCGTTTGGCATTTGGATATGCAGCAATGGACAACATTCTTTAATTATACTAATTAATTCAAATACATGTTTAAAATCTAGTGGACTTAATTATTTTACATTAAGAATTTATTAGATTTTATTTATTTAGATTTAATCTGCATAATCCATAACATTAAACAACTTTAAAGACCTTGTGTGAAGGATTAGAGTATGAAAACAGAAAAACATGCAAAGATCTTTAAATCAATTATAAGAAGAGTCTCGAACCTCCCGAAGTGGCATGATTTTCGTAGAGGCCATACTTGTCCAGCCCGAGCATCTTGAGGTCAGGATGGAACTTCTCAATTAGAACGTTGACAATCTGGCGAGCAGGGGCATTGTTTGAGACACGGATACACTTGGACTGGAACTTGAGGTCATCGCCTTGGAAGAAGAACCGAATCACGCCGTGGAATTCGGTGTGCTGGACAAGGAGAGACATGGAGTTTGAAAAATAGATAATAATCACGAATTCAATGAAGTTTACATAGTCAAGTAACAAAGTTTGTTGCTGTGGAATATAATACACATTAAAATATCATAAAATAATGTTTGGAGTAAATTGAACAATTGATTAGTGAATAAAAATTATAGTAAGTCAATGGCATCGTTAAAAAAAGTTAAGATACGATCTAATACCTAATTTTACAATCTAAGTGCATTTCTAAAACATGTTGTCAGTAATTCTTATGACCTCAGATTACATTTTCGCTGATATACTGAATTTATTATCGAACTTTTTAATTTCTAAAACTTTTAGGTTTGTAGAAATTTTAAAAAATATTTCACATCCCGTAAGATACGAATTGAGTTTTGTCGTTTTTGTCACTTTATGGTTAACAGATGTCAATACAATAAAATAAAAACATACATACGTATAAAATACAGTCGACATAACAATAAAAATCATACACAATACTTAAAAGTGCTTATTAAAACAAACTGTTAAATTTAGGATAGTTTACTTACATTGTCCGGTAATGAAATCTCAAATAAATCCAATCGATTGCCATTCCATTCTGTAATTTGATCAATCAATCTTTGACGTTGGTCATCTCTGTTCATTGTCATCGCGAAAATAGTCTGAATGTAGGATAATCGTAATGTAAGTATAGTTAAGGTTCATCGTATAAAATATAAAATTATATATTCAAATACTCTTAAAAAAAAGAATCATTCGTAAATAATAAAATCTTATTTATTCGATTTTTATTAATTAATTCCTAATTGTATGCATTGCACATCTTGTAGTTAATATTAACTTTGTTAAACTTAATTAATGTAAATATCAAAACTTTAGCTAAAATATAAACTACATATATTTAATACTTCTATATATGTATCAAAGTTATTTTCAAGAATGACGAGAATAACATTAATTTATAAATAAAAAATTATTCATAATGTAGCATTTTGTGAAATATATATTTATTTCAATTTTTTAAATATTGAAACAGGTTTATACCTTAGAAAAAAGAAAAAATTAACCAAAAAAAGTATGTCTGCTGTTTAAAATAGAATCAAAATTATAATATACACCAATTATATTTAATAAATTATAAAAAATTAAAATAGAAAGTGTCATATTTAAATGGATTTTATTTGTTTCGGTATATATGCATATATGTACTTATTTGATAATTATAATAATAACATATATAACAAAGAACCAAAATATAAATTGAATAACACATAGTAAAAGGTTTATGTGAAATAACAATAAAATAATATGACTGAAAATTCTATTTAATAAATTTTATTATATTTAGTTGTTAATATACATGAAATTCTTTGACAAAAATTGAAATAAATTAAAAATATAGATATACTTAAATATAGATTTAATAGGTACTTAAAAATACATATATTTAGAATTTAAAAATAAATATAAACTGGTTTAAATAATATATTTTTTAGAAAATTAAACCTATACCTGTTAAAACTCAATTCAACCCTAAGCATGATTTATAAATTATAAAATCAGTAAAAACCTATTTTAAATGTATAACTAAGAGATTCAAAATTTATATTTAATTTTTTAGATAAACAATAATACTGTTTGACACAAAAATAGTTTTGTCTGCACAATATTTAGAACCATTTAAAATATATGGATTACAAAGAGCTAATTATACAGCTTAAAATAATTTTAAAGGTACTTTTTGTCAAATTTAGGATAGTTTCCATGTGTCTACATTAATAAGGAATAGAACAATTACACTGGGTTTTGATATGACAGATAATTGCAAATGTCTAAAAATTTAACTTTTGGTGATAGATTGTATACTTTTTATTGGCATGCATTCTGTTCTATATGTGCCCTTAACTGCTCTAAGATTCGGTTACTTAGGTTGTACTGATATTATTAAATTTTTAGCAGATTTGTTGCTATAGATTCAGTATAACTGGTAGTATCCTCTAGGGGGTTATTACATGTTATAATAATATTTTGTTTACTGTTTTTATTGTAACATGTAACTTTTTAATGGTTGTTAATCAATACGATTTTCAATTTTGCCACAATATTTTCTGTGAAATACATTTAAAGATTTTTGTACATATATACTCAACCACATTTGCTAGATCAAATATTAAAATCTGTATCATAAAGATGTGTTTTTCCATAGAATATTTTGATTGTTTATAAATTATATAAGAATCTTTCATTTATAGAAAAAAAAAGGTTTTTAATATACAAAGTAAGTAAATAAATTGTTTATATTATAATTGTATAGTAGCATATAAATAAATTAAAAGATATATAAATGATTTGTAAATGTATTAATAATAAAAAATATAAGAAAATATTATTCAATTTTAAATTAAGATTATTTTAAGATCCCCCCCTTGGAATCAGTGGGGCATAGAGCAAAGATATACTTGTGCCTCCAATAATTGTGAAACAATTAATAGTGTATTTTTTATTTTGTGTATAGAAGCTACTTATAATGAAGCACCCATATTATATATTATACCTTACTGAAAAAAATCAATTCATATTGATATATTACTTATTTTTGAAGGTATTAAATGCTCCAACTTCCCAAGTATAAAACCACTTTGTTCAATGTGCTGGACAGTGTGAACTGCAGCAATTCAAGGCATTTTGCAGAATTACTTACTCCACGATCTGCACAACCCTAGTTGAAATTAAGAGGGGGTCGAATGATGAATACACTTGATAGGTTACTGGTATTTTTATGTTAATCAAAAAGTTTCAGATATTTTTGGTCCAGTATTACCTCCATCCATTATTGATAATTTAATTTAAGTATATGACGTTTTATTTATCATTTATAATAGCTTAAATTGTAGCCAAATATTAACTTAATAAAACTATATTAATATTCTATGATTCATTTCTTTAAAAAATATGTTAAAACAGTTTGTAAAAAGCAAAATTTACATATACAACTTTGCATTTACACATCAAAATACCGAAATAATTAATTGAAACATAGTATTATAAATGTAACTGTTTAAATAATAATTAGCTCATGATATCTTCTTTGTATGTGTATTTAAATACAAATATGGGACATAGTGCAAAGTTATATAATTCAAGAAAAAAAGAAATCCAGTTAACTATTTTTGGTTTTATTTTTCATGCTAAATGAACTTTTTCAACAAACACACTAGATGGAAAGTACTAGTAATATCTGAAAACGTACATAAAGTACTATTGTTCTGTAACACATTGGGACCAGCATAGTATATGCCCCACCAATGTAAACTATCTTCCAATGCCACTGAAGATCATTAATAGTGTCTCTATTTATGAATATAAATATATAAATATATGGATATATATTTTTATTCTAGAGAATGGTTTGTTGATTTTCAATTCTTCATGGTTCATACATAGCTTATTGTTTATAATAAAAACATAATTTTAAGAAAGAATTAATATAAAATATAATGATAACATTTTTCAATGAGAAATATGAGCTAAGGTTAATAGTTTTTATATTTTAGATAAATAAAATCAAACTTATCAAAATACTTGTATTTTCTATAAAGTTAAACAATTTAAATTAGAAAGCTATACATGACATATATTTTATTTATTTCAAATACTAATCTATTATTTATAAGGTACAAATAATTATTAATAATGTAAACATTTTCTTAATGTCGTAATAAAAAACATAAAAAAACTATATTTTTATACATATTTATTTGTGAGTTTTTTGTTGTTAAAAATTATCAAAAACTTTTGTTTTATATAATACCCTTATTTCTAATAAATAAATTAAATTTTCTTATCTGCTACTTTGTTACTATTTGTTTGACATAATTAAGCACTTAACTTAATAGATATATTTTTATCTGATGTACTTATAACATAATTATAGACTAAAATCTTCATTGTCTAAATAAAAAGTAGAAAGTATTGAGTATAATATAAAATAATTTTAATGCACTTTACTATTTTAAACTATTGGTTATTTGATACAAAATAAACAGCTTTAAATAATGTTTAATATCTTTATAAAAGTTATAACTGTAATAAAAAAGAATAATTATTTTATAATTTTGTTACAATTGATATAATTATTAGTCTTATTCTGAAGTAAACACTATATAGTATTTAAGTCACATTTATTTTATAGATAAAAAAATTCAAAATGCTTACCAATAATTTATTTTCTAATCTAGTATGATATTCTAAATTTAGTATTTGTATGTACAGTAAATACTAGGAATTGTCTATCAGGATCATTTTATAAATACATGTGGTTTATAAGGCTTTATACCAATTTAATAGAATATATCATAAAGCTCTAATTAAACATTAAATTTGACAGAAGCAGTGAATCATTTTTTAGACTGATAGTAAAAAAAGTAGTATCCAAGGCTTTCTTTTTAATAGTCTGAACAGATACATATTTTTCAGATTGTTTGTTATTAATAATTGAGCCAGTTGTCTTAAATTTTGCAATAAGATAATATATTGATTAACTGAAATGACCAATCTTCCTGTATATATTTGTAGCTGTTTCTATTTATACATAATATAACCTAGGAATTGTGGAGTACTTAGCCATAAATTATTTTTTTTTGTAAAAAAAAATGTAATTAACAAGTAACTCCTATACACTATTAAAAGCTGGCAGCTGCTTGTGGCCGCAACCACACCACAATTATCAAGTATCTCACTATCTTTTACAATAGTATTACAATATATTAATTTAATTACATTTATTTTTGGGTTTTTTGACATTTTGTTTTTCCAAAAAAAATAATTTATGGCCAAGTACTCCACAATCACCTATAACCTTTTATTAGAAAAATATATTCTTCTAAAGTAAGTGTTCAGTCTGTATGCTTCTTAGAGTTATGAATTGATCAACTTATTTAAATAAGCAGCATGCTTTATATATTTATAAATAGATATATATAAATACCCATAGACACAGACAATAATAGAGATCAATTCTCAATGCTATAATAAAGGCTCTATATGCTAGTATAACAAAATCTCTTCAAAAGCATATATTTTGGTTTTAGTTATTCTATTAACACCTAGTATTATTTGAGATATTTTTCTTTATGCTTGTTCACTAAATAAAATTATTATAATATTATATAAATAATAAATAGGGTGAGGTGGGGTAATTCCAGATAAAACATATAAAAAATATATATTTTTAATGTTAATATGGTTCTCTGACACAAACTTTGTTCATTTTTATACAGTCAGACAATTCTCTACAACATAGAATAATCTTTAATCTTTATATTTGTGTGATAATAATAGAAAAATAGTTTATATATAGTATATTTGTAATTACCCCATCATGGGGTAATTACAGAAAAAATTTTAAAAACCTTTTTTTGAAATGTTTACACTAATTTTAAACACAAACTTCCTTAATATTTATACATTCAAACAATTCTCATA
>JAYRBW010120334.1:0-17134 GCA_036023295.1 Invenusta paracnida
CTTAAAATAGATACTTGTATGTTTATAAAATTAGGTAGATTGATTTGCAATCAAGTTTTAAAGCATAAAATATTTTCGAAAAATATATAAAATTTTCAAACTCTATTACTCAAAAGTAGTAAATTTCCACATACTACGGTTAGTCAAAGTGCCATCGAATTATTTCCAAGGCACATTTTGGTATATCGCAACGATTCATTATGCTGGCCTTATAACAATACAAAAACTGAACAACGTAACGATTTTTAATCTAAAGCTGTTTAATAACAGAAATTCATTAGTTATCAAAACATGTAAGCGCTAGGTAATTTTATAAGTATAAGACGTTTCATTCATAGCCCAAAATAACCCCAAGAGTACTAAGAAATTAATCATTATAAATCAGAAGCCAAATAACAATGAAATTGAAATCAATAAACTAGTATTAGCCACACTTTAACGCATAAGTACTTAAAAACAAACCTACATTACGCTTATTAATTATATATAGCACATTAAACTTTGTCAAACGGATCTAAATGATAAAAATTTATCTACAAGCTCACGACTCGATATTGTAGAGAGATCAGATACTTACTGTCGAACAGGTTATTATAACTTCGATATTGAAAAGACACTTAAAGTACTGTATTGTCTTTTCAATTTTGCAGATAAGTTAAGAATTAATTTAATTGATACATAAAACCTCTCTATAACGTACATGCACTATAACAGACTGTTCACTACAAGATACTTCTTTTGTAGAACCTATAACTTCTTCCTATCTTCTCCGTATTAAAATATTAAGCTATAACGGACTCCTTTTATAACAGACTTTTCGCTATAACAGACCAACTTTTTGGTCCCGTTTCCTATTTTCTATACATTAAAATAATAGGCTATAACGGACTCCTACTGTCAGCCACAGAAAAAGTATGTAGAGGATAGAACGCTGTAAACAAAAACGCTTAAACCGTTGTAAACAAAAAAGATTACCGACTTTTTCAATACTTAAGTGACAATTTTTTGTTTGTTTTAGTATCATGCATTTACTACATATATTGTTCTATTCTATATATACTACATAGTATAATGTTTATAGTATTATATGTATTCATATTACATTGGGAAATGTATTTAAAACAAATTCACTATCCTACTCGTTATAACAGACTTTTTTCCTGGTCCCTTAAAGTCCGTTATAGAGAGATTTTACTGTAGTATAATAAAATAAAATTATAAGGTCAACAAATATATTATAGAATACAAATTGTGAAAAATGTGCATACTATTCTATATTTTCGTATTTCTAATTATACTGAGTACCTACTCAATAACAAACATAATAATGCAAAAAAGATCCCAAATTAGACGCATGACCAATGATGTATGAAAACATGGAGCCAACATTGAAAATTTGCATAATGCAAATGTTGGCATCTTTCCACTGGCGATTATAAATAAGGCGAATCTCGACTGCCCTGGCGGTAGCATTAAAAAACAAAAAGTTTGAGCCAAAAAACGGTGGCATACAGATCCCTTGCATGAGCGAGTCAACCCTGGATTCTTTAATCCTACGACCAAACTTCACTAATGATAATTTTTAAAATTTCTCTCTATTTCTGATTTGTAGATTTTCAAACATTTTTTTAAAACAAATTTGATTCATAGATTAACGATTTAAAAAATGTCCCTACCAGTCTTAAAACGCTTCTAATTGGTATAAACATTGCTTTTACATATTGTAAAATATTTGAAGCTGCCTTCTCCATGCTACTAGGTATACACATACAGGTTTTTTTAACTTTACACTTTTTATCTATACCTTAATCATACTTTAAGAAACTAAAATGCAACTTAGAGAAACCTCTATCAACAAGAAGAGGAACCGACTGACCTTTGAGCTGACAACAACGGAGCTCACATCTTTCTCAATATCAGTGGACTTCTGAATCAGACTCTGGGACATTTGTTCCAGCAGATGAAATAACTGAAGACAAGGGGGGGGAGGGAGATATCTATTACACTTGATGCCAATTAAATGATATAATTCAATAGGGAATTCATTAAATTATACTTAGATGTAGAACAGTTATTAAACATCAAAAACAATTAAAAACTTGTAGAAATATTTGAACAAAAACATAGTAGATTTGCAAAACAATTTATAAACATATCATAAACTATTTAAGTGTTATTTTTCAAATTAAAAAAATTATCTCAAATTAGAAAGTTTTGTTGAGTTTTGTATCATTTGTTTATAAATATGTAAGCAATGAGTAAATAATATATAAATAAATATATACATATATAATACATATATTCAAAATAGCCATTTAATAAAGTATTTTACGGAAGCAACCAAAAATATTAAATATTACATCATACAAAAGGACTACTAGACTGACAATCAATAACATATTTATGAGCATGAAGGGCAATATAAATAAGCAAAAATATAGAGAATAAAGATAACGAGTAGATTTGAAGAGAAAAATAAATAGAAGCAAAGTCAATAACATGAATAGAAAACATACATATAACGTTTATATGAATATACAAACTACCAAATTAGGATGTAAATCGTTTGATTGTCAGTAAATATAGAGACTCATAATAAAGATAGACAAGAAAACAAATAGTCATATAAAAGTGAGCGCATAACGAAGACCGAAAAAAAACTGATAACTGAAAGTTGATAAGCAAAAAGTGTATGAAGATAGAGAGACAATTAATATTATGAGATTGAAGATGGATAACACACAGAGTACAAAAATCTATAAATAAACACAAGTATTCAAATCAATAGTCAGATACAGAGTACACAAATAAATAGACAAAGTGTTAATGTGGAAAGACACACAGACACTCACCCCAGCATCACTGGCCAAAGACCAACTGGAAGCTCCAGATCTGATCTCATCAAGAGTCCAAGCTCGCTTCCATGAGGGGACAGATGACCCCCCTGGGTCCGAAGACTCGGCCATTGCTGAGCGGATAGTCAATGGGAGAAGAGATTATAGCAGTGTGCTGTAGAGAATACCTGTAAATAATAGATATTATAGAGTCAGATATGACAATAAAATTATAACAGGTGTAATTGTTTTCTTACGAAATTGATTAAATTAATCATACATACCAGCACAAAATAAAACCTACCTGCATATAAAGATAACAAGAATAAAATCAATTTTATATGAATATTAAATATATAACATACTTAAGTGAATGTCTCAAACGGAAATATCCCTAAATAAAACTTTTTTTTCACCGTTTCTAAAAATGGAGACTAAATCAGTTTAGTATATATAATTAAAATCTTGAAAAAAAATGTGTACACAATAATAAGTATTGTCATAATAATGAAATTTTAGCTGTATATGGATAAACTAATATTGATTTTATAACTTAATGACACTGTTATATTAACTTTATAACACTATATAGTTTATGTAATGAATCTCTATTCTAATGTAGTCAAATAAATCACTTTTGTGATCTAAAGAAAGTAGAATTATAAAATTATATTTTTCCTATCAGATAATTAGGTTATAATAAATTGTAGATATAAATGATGAGTAATGAATCTCTATTCTAATGTAGTCAAATAAATCACTTTTGTGTTCTAAAGAAAGTAGAATTATAAAATTATATTTTTCCTATCAGATAATTAGGTTATAATAAATTATATATATAAATACATATCTTCCAATATTACAATAGATTAAAGAATGTTATTAAGCTAATGGAAATATGTAAAATAATGCATGGCAATATAAAGATGTAACATGATATAAAGTACCTATGCATAACATAAATAAACCATATTAATATACTTATGATAACTGTAAATGACTATATGAAAGTATAGTATAAGATATTAAATTAAAAATCATAAAGCATATTTAAAATAATAATAATTGGATATGCTCAAAAACTTTTATTGATAATCTAAATTTGCCATGGAGCATTAATATTGCAATCAAAGTTAGGGTTTCGTCTTTTGAGTTAGTTGGCTAAAGAATAGTGACAGGCTCACCTGTAACCATTGAGCTTCTGTTAGGAATCAAAATGGAGCCTCAAAAGAAACAGTGTTTATAAAAAGTATCCAAACTACCGTGATATTAAGACATTCTCAGCAACAGACAACAATGAAGCAGGCATGTTGCATAGAATTTCATCATTTATTCTGACAATTTTGCACATAGGAGGATTCCAACGAGAGGGAATTAATTGTTAAACCACTTTCCACGATGTACATAATAGACTCAACAAAATTGTACAGAACGATAATTTTATAAAATATATTTTAATAACTGTTTTGTACTTCACTATAGGGAACACTAAACATAGTATATTTTGTTGATAGATTTTAGGTATTTATATAATTTCTTGTAGTTTTAGCAATAAAGAACTATAATTTCTCAAAGTGAGATATGCATATACTTTAAATATTACTAATAATATTTATTACAATTAATATATTTTTACTATTTTAAAGACGCATTTCAAGTAGTATTTATATAAATACAATAACATTTAGTGTACATATATGGACTGGTCAGCTGTTGCAGTTCTTCTTTTTTTGACATTGACATTTATGACTTTGTGTATATTACATAATAAGCAGTGTTATATATTCTAAAGCTAAGCTGGAGGGTAATTCATAGTTTAATTTTATTTATGATGTAATATGCTCTTTTTATTTTAGCAATATAGAATATACCCATTTAGAAAAAAACAAAAACAGTGCTAAAAATTGGCAATCCAAAATAAACCAACAATGGGAAGGTCAGTGAAAAAACTGTGCACCATTTTTTAATGATCAGCTGGATTAATGGGAGCACGGATTGTCAAAAGGGTAAGTATTTAATTTATAAAAATGCAAATTGAAGGAAATAAAAAGCCATATAACTTCACCAAAAAATAATTTTAAAAGCAAAAGCTTTTTTTAATAGTACATATTATAACAATTATGAAATACAGAATATAGTTGTAGTATACTTTATTTGGAAATATAATGGTCATGTGTACAGTACATAATATCTAAGAATGCAATTTAAATGTAAACAATATGCTGCTAATACAAGCATATTTAATATACATCAATACTTTTACAAAAATGATAAAAAATATCTATATTAAAAAGTATAGTGTTAGTTAAAATCAAGTTTTTATATGAATTCACTGAAAGTATAAAAAAATAAAAATATAGATACATCATAGAGTATACAAAGTTTAATCAAAAATTTAAAAATAACAAAACTGATGATGCAGTATGTTTGCTGTATGTGTTATTTATAAATAGCTAATATAGGTCTAGATCAAAATGGGATAACGCTTTTCCTAAGTTAATGTTTAACTTTTATCAAGATATCAATGCTGTTGTTTATAAAAAGTCAGTATCAAAGATTTTATTATGTTTTCAAATGATAATTACCAATAATAGGTATGAAATGTGTAAAATTAATTATTCACAATGGGGAAAAATAGCAATTCATAAAAATGAAATACAATATAGTATTGTATTAATGAACCTATCACTAGGAACTGTAAGAGGTTTTTTTTTCAGTTTGTAAGTAGACATATAATGACTATAATAAAAATTAAATACATTTGATACCAAATGCAATACTTATAAGCTACAGAACTAAATATATCTTATTCCTATTCAATGCTAGATTTACAATATTCAGTGTTTGAATAAGGTTTTCAGATTTTATTGTCTGACTTTGAAACATGATATTGCCCATAGTCAAAATTCTATTGCAAAATCAATAATTTATTTGCTTGAAATTATCAAATTAAAAACAAAGAAAATTATAGAGTGGTATAATTTGGTATTTTTTAGATATTTTACATTCAAAATCATTGTTGGTTGTTAGGCCCTTCATTTTGTCTAGTTGATCTCACACCTCAAAATCAGTAAACAGGCGTCTAAATTTAGCCATATAATGAGCATTGCAAAGAAGTTGTATTAGGTTCTCATGGCTACATTCATTAAGTGCCAAGAAAGCTTTACTGGCTGTGGTCTCTTCTGCCAGTATTTTTCATTTTATTTTGGTGTTCAGCTTGTACATGGTCCTGTGTTGCAGCATGACAATGGAGACTGTCTATTTTAAATGACATTGATCCAGTTATGAATGTATTCTACTTATTAGATTTCTCTCAACTGAATACTATATGTTGTCAAATTTGTTATTAGCTGATATAATAATAGATTTCTCTCAACTGTATTATGTAATATTATATATTAAGGTTATACATTTATTACAGAATGACCTATCTTAACTTTTCTTTCTTCTTTTCATTCAATCTGTATATCCATATGCAATTTGCTTATTTATGAAAAAATTAAGCATAAATGTTATTGCCCAAACATATACAGCTTGGGAAAGTACCTAACAATTTCTTATTGCCCGAGAGGATTTTTAATGCCCTTGGATAAACAGACTAGTGCTAATTCGAGCACTTATATTCAAGAAATAGAAACAGAGATAATTGTGATAGAAAAGTTATTTAGTAAAAAGTTAAGGATTGTAGATTGACAATGCTTTTAGACTGCTGTATTGGACAAACGTTAATGGTATCCAAATCGACGTTATGATGAGTCTTCCTTCACCACCACTACCTAGTAATGATGTGGATGGACTGGCACCTGATGTGTGTTCAGATGCATGTTGTTACTTTTGTGGAATTTTTGGCCAATTTGCTAACTTTCTTTTCTTCATTTCTATTTTGTCAGCTAGTTTGGACAGTCTTGCCTTTCTGTTGGCTATGAGGCATTTCCTTTCATTTCCTTTCTCACAATTTTCTACTGTTAGATACATAGAAGCCCCTGTGAGTAGCCTTTCTGATTTTTTCTTAGTAACTAGTTGTTGTTTCCACATATGTAGCATAGATTGTATTAGTTTCAGATTGACAGGCATAGTTTTATGAGTCGATGGGAACTGGCTGATAACATCGCCACATAACAACCATTGTTACAACAATATTGTACTGTTAATGAGGCACTAAGAGATTCAGCAGAAACAGGTCTATTTTCCATACATGTCATGTTCATAAGAGTAAATATACCTTCTATAATAGCCAAACCATGGAAACAAGTAAGAAACAGGTCTATTTTCCATACATGTCATGTTCATAAGAGTAAATACACCTTCTATAATAGCCAAACCATGGAAACAAGTAAGAAAAGTCTTTGCCAACGAGATAAATTTGGATAGGTGTTTAATGAATCAAATTTGTTCCAGTAAGTGTCAGTAGGTACATCTTTGAACTTAGGCAGGTTCATTGAAATTTCAGCACTACAATAAAGACATTTCTTACTAAATGACTTCTTTCTTACATTTGTAATAGTGATAATTTTGTTTAATTCCATGAATTTCTCCCAGTTTTCTACCATGAATAGACATTTGGATCTAATACTTCAAAAGTATTCAGAGCTAGTTTAGAAAAGTCAATTTTTTTGAATAAATGAACAGTGGTGTCTACTACTAACACATTTTTGCCATGATGTGAGAGTTGAACCTTCAATAACCATTGGAAAAATATCAGGCCAGAAAAAATTGTTAATGAAGAAGATGATTCAACTGTTTCTTGATGATATCAACTGTCTGTTCTTTTTTCATTGCCTTGGGTAAATATCACACAAAATGAGAATCAGTCCTACTAGAAATATAAACTTATAGTGCAATATTTATAAAAATAAATGTTATATATGATTATTAAAAAGGTTCATAATCATTAATCCTAACCAACCCTGAAATTGTATTGCACTAAAATTCTGATCTCAAAAGTGAACTATATTAGTATGAAAAAACTAGTAGGCTGGTTTTAACCAGCGAATTTTGAGTCGTGTATAAGTCAAAATTTATAAATTTTACAGTAGACAAAGTCATATTTTCAAGCAGATGAGATTTAGCTATAACAACAGAATTATGTCAACCAACAGCTTTATTATTTTGTCAAAATGTACATGTCTATATAATTTTTTTAAACTTGCTTAATATCTTAACTCAGTCATCTACTGCAAAAAAATAATTTTATGTAATAGTAGAAAATATATAATACATACTAAAACCATTTAGAAACTAAGTCATATCAACTTTTACATAATTTGATTATTTATACATATTACATAATAATTTATAGATTGTAAGTATTTATTTTATTTACTTCAATGTGGTTAAAGATGAGATAATGTATCCACTCTCCACTTTAAACTGCCATTCATGGGGTCAGTAATGCATAGGTATATGAATCTCAGGTTATTTCCACATCTAGGTTCCTTCAATGAATCTGTTGGAAGTCATTCCTGTCATAAACAATATTCTTAAACAATGATAATGTTGAAAGCACTTATGGATTTGATCACCATATTTGTCCATCATACAAAGAAATTAAAAAAGTTGTGTCTCTTTGTGATTATTGTAGTCATTGTATTGTAAAGAAGGCCTTAATATATGTATAGTATATATTTTTACCATGACATTGTATTTTCTGTCATTTGATGATTATATTGTGTCATGTATTTTTATATAATATAAATGTAAACTACTATTGGTAACTTCTTATCAAATTATATGCTACAAGAAAAAAGTTAAAATAGTGACATGCTTCATTTATTTACTTGAGTTAATTTTATCTTATAATAATTTGATTATATCACTAATCAGGGATGCAAACTACAAAAAATATCCACTGGCCCTCCAGGCGAGTGGCTCCTTATTTTTACTCATCACTGGGCAAGTGACTTTTAACAAACTCATTCTCCACTTTCACCCGATTGGATATCAATGTCAGTTCCCCAATTAATATTACTAGTTATACCTGAAAATGTGTTCTAAAAAGAAATGTTTGCTAAGATATTAAAAAAAGTAAGAAAATAAAGAAACTATATACAAAATATATATATAAAATTCAAAACAAGTTGACAAAGTTCATACAAAAATGTATGATAGATATCATAAAATTACACATATTATTGTTTATTAGAAACTAGATTGCAATAGATTACCATGCTCAAGTTATAATGGCAATTATTTGGGTAATGTACCTAAATGGGTTATTTGATGACAATACAATAACTTGTTGGCCATCCAAATAGATTAGCCTGATTGGTTAATGACATCAATGATATCGCAATAAAAGACAGTTTCACATTTTCACATGCACATTTTCATGGAAATAATTGTTTTAATATTTATTAAGAATACAATGATGCATATTATTTTGTTCGTTTAAGTGTTTTCTACACATTAGAAACAAATTTTGATGGATAAATTGTACAATTTATTTTCTATAAACATTTTAATATTAGTTTTTAAGCCTATTTTAGTAATATTTTAGTTACTAAAATATAAACCCTGGTTTTATGTCCCCCAATTATCCAAACTTATTATATGAAACTAACTTGTTTGAAAAAATTCAATTACTTCAATTAAAACAAACATATTTTTATGTGGTTAACAATCTGTCAAAGCAAAGGTAACTCAGAGCAAATCTCACAACTTTCAAATATATATACATATAAATATAAATAATAATTGGGTTTTAACAAACTTAGTTTCAGTTAGCTATTGTATGCATCGATTTTTGTAAGATATTGCATGATCATGTTTATATTTTTTTTACAAGCACTCTTACACATTATATTACATTATATTACACATTTTATTATGAGAAAATAATAGATAGGTAATATCACAAGTAAATTTTATACATTATATAAATATAATATTAAAGTTATTTGTAAATATGCAATAAATTAATACAGTAGGTACATAATACATTGTACAATACCTACATAATATGATATTTTTTAATGTTTGAATAGTAAAAATGTCAAAATTTAAATTTGCTCTCATTTTTATAGAAATTAGAATTAATTAAAACTTTGTTTCAGAATAATAATCTATATAATTATTTTAATCTGTACAATCTTTCAAACAATTAAAGATCACAGAAAATTTTTATTAACCTATGAAGTAACCCCTAAATATACCAAATTATGGTCCTGACCAATGTTTGTCCATAAACAGCTCATTTCTGTTTTCAGATAAACTAAATCTTTTTTCATTTATATACTTATTACATGGCAGGTTTTCTGGTTACACGAGAGTATGTATTTATTCATATACAGAAAAAAGTTATAAATAGATAAAAATGACAAAATTTGTATTTTTTTTTAAATATCCCATTTTAAGAGTCAATAGTTTTTTTCTGAAAATAGATAAATGAACAATAAAACATATTTTGGATACTTTGTTGCATAGATTTATAAATATAGAAAATGTATTCATTTATTAAGTAACAGAAAAAAGTTATAAACATTTGAAATGAGTAAAATATACAATTTTGGTCACGGAGTGTAATTTTTACATGTATGGTACTACTCTTTAAATAACCATATTTTAGAAAGTACATAAGTTAAAAGGTTAAAATTTTGAAAAATGTCTATTTTCATTATATAGAACATAATAGTAAAACATTACCAAAATCTGAGACAGTGCCACCTTCCATTTGTTGAATCCTATTGAAATGACCCAACTGGCATCATACATCCAACCTGTTCAGTAATATGTATATATATATTCAACAGTATTGTTTACATATTATTGTACTACTTGTATTATTGTTATTACAGTACTATAGATCCCTGTCAGGAATGACCCCTCTTCTAAGCAAACACATATTTTGTATGCATTAAGCATTTCTATTGGAAAGTTATCTAAAAGACATACCCTTCCTTATACATAACATTTAGTTTTACAGACATATATAACTAAATTATGTACTTTTATCTAGTTTGAATAGATTGAATTCTTATATTAATAATATATTAATATATGTATATGTATATTTGAGTAAAATAGTAATTGACTTTATTTAAACTATTTCAGTCACTTTGTTATATATTTATTGAATCAGTAAAATTCCTCTGAATCCTTTGCATCATGTAGACTAGATGCATTTGGTTCTTTATTATGCACACAAAAGCAATCAATTCATTCTCACTATAGTTAGTCAATTTTGTTGTTGTCATATTGACTGTAGGCATGCATATCTCTAAACAATGCAAGCATAATATTTCACATTGTCATTCATCTCATTATTTGAAATTGTGATGTAGCTATGTTACTCATAACTGTTAGTGGTGCAAGAGTGATTATTTATTTAGTCAGGTATACAATAGTGGGCACTACCATTGCTTTATCAGTTATTACACATTAGTTTAAAGTATTTATCAACAAACACAATTGTTAACACAATTCACTCATCTCATTCATCACAATTCCATTAGCTATGAATCATGTGTTAAGGTAAACAATCATTATTTTTATGCAATTTCTACAATGCAATCAGCGTTTAGAAATGACTTCTAAACCTATAAAACGTGAGGTTCTACTGCAGCAGAAAAATTTAAACAAGATAGGTCAGGCAGAGAACAATTGCTTTTTTATATGAAAAACATTTTTAACATGAACATCAATGACAGCTCATTGCTGTCTATTTTTTTCTATCTCCCTTGATGAACTCTATTAAACAGACTTCTGATTTAGATTTTTTAATTCTTAGTAATTCTCTTCTAATTATATATATTATATTATAATACATAGCAGAAGTACATATTAACTTACTTTTTATTAAAATTATATTTGATTTTCTTATAGCTTTTCCTGTTCACCTTTTCTGGATAGCCATATTTCAAGTAGCCATATTTCTATTGCATTAAGGGTGCTTGCAAATGAGGAGAACTACCATATTGATATTATTTAATTATATTTTTCTTTATTATACTATATTTTTACTTTATTTTTAATTTAAACGAACCAAAACATTACAAGCTCTTTTAAATTAAATTAAATCATCAAATTCAACTACCCAAATTACTGAGTTTGTTTATATACAATCAAAGTAGGTTGAAAAGTTTCAGTTATTTGACAATAATAATTGTTATGAAAACTTGGGGAACTAGTTCAAACTTTTATGTTTTTCATACTATTCTCTTTCTACAGGCTTCAGGAGAGAAATTTTGGTGTGCAATATGCAAATCAGGCATGATGTCCACCCGGGATCAGTTGAACAATCACTTGGCTGGGGGGCCGCACCGAAAGAAGGCTTTCTTTCAGGGCAAGCCAGTCAACTGGGATGGTCATTCACCCATGAATACTGTGAGCACCTCTGAAGTTGTCTACGTAAATTCTCAGCCCAAAATTAACCTTGAATCTGATTTCCCCAGCTTGGGAGGCAGCGCTCAGCAACATAATGTGTCAGCACCAGCCTCAGTAGCTGCAGAAGCAGCACCTGTAATAACTGGCGCTGACTTTCCCGCATTAGGTAGTGGTGTTATTGGTATTGGAGGACGAGGAGGCCACCAGGGGTTTGGCAGGGGAGCTGTACAACAACCTCAGGCACCACAACCGGCACAACCTCCACAACAGCCTTGGTTACTGTTTGGTCGTGGAAGGTGAGTGAGCAGAGGAGTGCTTATTCAATTATTAAGCCAGTTGTTTGCTTTATATTATCTAGAACCTATTAGTGTATAATCTGAATATAGTTTTAACTATTATTGAAATAAATATGATTTCCTGATCGAATTACCATCTTACGAATAACCTATGCATGTGTATATAATATGATCGGTAAACTAAATAACTAAATTGTTATTCACTTGATTTTTAGCAAATATAACTACTAATTTAAACCAAAGAAGTTGAGTAAAACATAGTCGCAATCAGAGTGGCTATGGGTACTTTAAATTCAAGTATATACTTAAATTTGAAAATTTAATCAATATATACTTGATTTCTGGCTATTTTCCTAAATTATACTTGCATTTTGTCAATATAAGAATTTTTTTGTAAAACAGCTATAAGTTAACTACAATTCAAATATTTTCTTCGCCCGATATTTTTTCAATCAGCAGTCTTATTATATATAATGGCACAAAAATACAATGATGTAACTATGTATATACACCTTACATGGTACTGGGTATGACACTAAACTACATCCATCATGGCACAGAGAGGTAGCATATTACCCCAGTGAGGGACTGGTGGCTCCAGATATGTCCCTACTGGTAAACATAGTCCTCCTGTATTCTTAAGAACTGCATATGGTCCTTAGCCTAACATAGGGTAAGAGAAGGTGACTCTGAATCCAAATCCCCTGCTGCCTTGTAGGGTAGGCTTAGTCTGACAAAGGCCAGTCTTTACCACATGTGTCTCTCCTTTTGGCAAGATGTTATATGACCCAGGATGGCTGGTGTATCCTCTGCTGGCTATATTGTTCGAGATTCAGTAAGAAGAGGCCCGGGCTACAAAAGATTCGCAAAGTGCTGTCAGAAAAGAAAAATGCTTAAAAAGGGACATCTTATTTTTTAAAGAATTTATACCTGCATACTATTCATTGACATACTATGTTATACTAAATACTATACTTGTTGGTAGATACATAATTTTCTCCATTTTAAGTTCTTTTTTTAAATATAGTGCTTGAAAAATATATTTGAATATACTTGAATTTTTTTCTTAGAAAAAATGCGGTCACCCTGTGCAATAGTTTAGAAAATAAGAAATATGACAGGGATAAAGAACTGTATATTTTTGCACTTGCACTCTATTTCTACCCACAGAGGAAGAGGCAGAGGAAGCCTGCAGGACGCACAAGCACAAGCCCCCGGTAGCAGCACTTTCAATGGTGCCCCAACTAGTTCTGGGGACCAAGGTCAACCATTAGAAGTGGATAGTAGCTCAAATACTGAAGAGGAGATACCCTACTGGCAGCCAAAAAGAAATCAGGTGGGATTAACCTAGTGCTAAAATAGAACTAGCGGTGCAATTTTATGGTCGCAAGGAAATATATATATATATATATAGAGTCTATATAGCATATGTATTTTTTAATGAATTAGTCACGTTTAAATATATTTTTTGGAATGTTAACTAGTGATGTTTTTATTAATAATGAACTTATTTTATTGATTTTAACCATGGAAATACGAGTAACTAAATGTGAAAATCAAATTATAACTTAACGAACTTAATAAACTGACAGAGAAATCCAGTTGATATGATTGTGCATTATCTGACAAATAGGATAAACAGTTTGTCTGCAACATAAAATTCACGTATTCTTATAGCTGTATTAATTATTTCATTAAATTTATTACTTGTACTTAAATATCATTTGATAACTAAGGAAATGAAATGTTCAGACCTGTAAAAAAAGATATCCTTAGTTAGGTATCTAAAGTACAATTATCAAATCTTAACTAATGGATTGTAGTTGTGTCACGTGATTTTTCTAAATGTAAATATGGACTTCTGATTGGAAGGTCAACAAAGATGCCTGTTTTTCTGACCAACTGTTTTATTTACATTAATATTATGGCACGTTACCATAAGAAGACAGGCATAGCCTCTTTTTTTAATTTTTGATGAGAGCCAAAATTGATATCCAAAGTCATTTTGGAACAATTTTTTATTGTTCCTGATAATTTTGGCCTGAGAGTTGCACTCAATTCTATTGTTGATTATTTTATTGGTAATAATATTCTCTACAATCCCTGTAAGCTTCACGTTGAAAGTTTCGTATGATATTTCTTAAATATCATCTACAAAAGCAATTTCTCCTACATAAATTTTTGTCATTTTAATGTTTTTAGATTTCAAAGTACTGTTGTTTAGTCATATTTTAACATAATATGCATATGATCCATATATTTCAAATGAAACATAAATTTCTATAAAGTACAGATATATTATGTGTAAATTGAATTTTTTATAAATAATCTAAGCTCGGCGTTCTTTTGATAATGTACCATATATGAATATTATTTTTAAGTATAAAATGTGCGTAGACTTCTTTTTTCTAAATTTTAAGATTAATAACTATTTCTCATTAATTACGAATACTTAACTAGATCGTATGAAAACTAAACAGTTTTTTCTACTTCCTCAAACAAATACTAGAACCATGAGTCGTTTTTACGCTGCTAGAGTAAAACATAACATACAAATTTCACACCTATGTATTTAAAGAAATCTAGCTGAAGTACTAAAAACTACTAAAAAAATTGAAACACTTGTTTTGTACTTAATCTAGTGATTTGTTTTGTAAATTTATTAAAAAAAAATAAACTAATTCCGCCCTGTCTTCCCGTACAGTCAGAAACCTCGGGTAATGTCCGCTTGATTCCACGAGAGCCGTTACTTGGTGCCACCCCAACACCTTCACGATCGGAGGATTATCAGAAGCACGCCTCGGCAACTGTCATCTTTCAGGAGTTCGAGCAGAAAAAACAAAAAAATGCACTCATGGCTATCAATGAGGTAGGTATCAACTATCTTTGCCGGTCTATACGAATTTTTGGAAATATAGTTCGATTTATTTGATTAAGATTTAAAAGTGAAGGTTTCAAATTTGTTAATCTTAATAATATTATTTACTCTTTATAAACTTTAGATGATTTATATCTATTTGTTGGGTCTTATATTTAATACTGAGTTATTTTCTTGGTACTAATAGAAAACCGGGCATTTATCTCATTTAAACAATTATCTCCCCTTGACTATATTAATGTATGAAATTAAATTAAATCAAACTCCATCTCTCGTATAGAATATTATGATTTTGATCAGCTCGACTGTATTCTACAGATCGCGAAGTGCATGCGCTGGGACTTCCAGTTCAAGGAGGTTCCACCCCGTCAAATGCGTTACGCCATGTCCTGCCAAGTGAACGGACGTGAATTGGGCCACGGGGAAGGGGACAAGAAGCAGACGGCCAAGTTGAATGCTGCCAGGGAGTCGATGTCAGAGGTGAAGATCCTCTTGTGCTCCGGCGATGGAGAGGGTTTGGAGGATGAAGATGGGGAGAACTGGGACGGACCGACAGGACAGAATGGTGAGAACATCTTTTTATCTGCTGGTCGTGGCCTGTTGCCTAAAACAGCCGTTGTTTTAGTTAAATAGTTACTACTTATTGCACCAAGTTGTATGGAATTGTTGATTAGTTATATATTAATGATTGTCAGCTAACAAACTTAAATTTAATCATAAAACTATCTTTCTTTGTGTCTGCAGAACCATTTTTCAGTTGAAATTCTTTTTTGCTGTATACTAGCTTAAACCCCATTTGCTTTTTATAGATTTTAAGAGCTATATTATTACCATGGCTATTTTAAAATTCAATATCTTTATTAATTTATGTCGGAATTGAGGACTAATGCACATAGCTATTGTTAATTTTTAGCTGTCAATTTAATTGTATTACTTTGTATTTTATTTGGATAATTACAAAGCATCTACTTTGCTAATACATTATAATATTATGATTAAATTTAAAATATAACTTTAAAGATTTAAAATAGCTCAAATAACTTAAAATGACTATAGTATGTAAAGAGACTATTAACGTGTAGTTTGTGTATGCATTTTTCTTTTGAAATATTTTATATACATAGATATCTAAACATTTTCATGTAAGATATTCATTCATTAAATTATTGGAGATTTAAATTTTACAGTAATATTTCATCACAATGTATGTATTATAGAAAAATTGAGCCCAGGATATGGGAAATATGTGTATCATATAACTAGGATTATAAATTTGTAATAAGTTGTTATACTATATATTTATAGTTGTATTATTGTATTTCTCATTTCTATTGGCATTCTTCAGTTGTTTCAAGTAAGGTGACTCCAGCCGACGCTTACAGTCAGCTGATTGACAAACGAATTAAGGCTCTAATCAAGGGAAATAAAAGCTTCGATCTGCCTACAAGGTGAGCCAACTTTCCTATAGCTATTTTAGAATTAAGTATCACGAAAATAACTTTCTTGGGAGACTTTCGTATTCAAAACATTTCTAGAGCTGATTAGTTATTTTTTAAATACAAAGTTTAAAGTAATCTGTTTCATTTCTTAATTTCATAAACTTCTTGTATTTTTGTATGTACGAAAATACTGTTTTATGTTGCTCTGTTTGGCTATAAAATATTTTTACAACTGTTCTTTCAAGATATACCTAGTTGCGGTTTCCAGCAAAAAGTCGTACATGTACAGTGTGTGAAAATTTCATCAAAATCGGTTCACTGGTTTAAAAGATATAGCCTTTCAAATTGTAGCGTTTTGGAACAATT
>JAYRBW010120345.1:0-17134 GCA_036023295.1 Invenusta paracnida
GTGGAAAGTATCATGGTCCCTTCGACCACGTTCTCCAGGCTGGAGTGGAATGATGCAGGCATTGCGCAAGGGTGACCTTAATAGCTTAATAATAGCTTAATGAATGGTGATCTCTTTATATGTCAACAGTAGGCTATTGTTTGAATAGCAGGCTTAAATGTTGATTCGAGCATAATTTGTTTTCATCTTATCGCCATCCAGTAAACTAAGCCACATGATAAAATAACCTTTTTTTAATACAACGGTTTTTAGGCCTCTTATTAATACTACAATATGAAATGATATTTCCCAAAAATAAAATAATAAGGATTGTATATACATATTTATACATAATTATTCATACATTTTTATTATTAAGTTACGGGAAAATGTATATTTAATATAAAAAATAATCACCTGTCCGGGTCTCTTGGCTTGAGCACAGTGACTCATATGTGTGGCCCAATGTCTCTCTTGACACTCACTGTTACAGTAACATGTGTTCCAGCAGCAATAGTAAAAAGCCTCACGACCGCAAAAGGAACACTGTTGAATAGAAACAGAGAAAACAATAAAATCTTGATTTTTATATCCATTTTAAACTTTTGAGACAAATTTGAACCAAAACTTTCAAAATGGGTAATAACAATATATTGAAAAAAAATATAATAGTAAGAGTCCAAAATGAAATAGGCGCTTCCAACACTGACCAATTATTATAAAATATTAATATTATAACATAAAAATATTCCGAAAATTTCCATACCTATCTAACAATAGCAAATATGTTTTACGCAATGCACATTTTACCGACATTACATTGCTACATAGTATTTCCTTTCTTAAACCTATGTCGATGAATAATATTATGTACACACAATATAAATCAGTTTATTAAATTAACAATCAATTAAATAAATTGATTGTGATTAATTTATTTATTTAAAATTCAACAGCCAACATTACGTTAAATTTATCGCAGAACACAGTAGCAGAAAACAAGTAAAAATCAATCAATAATAAGCGTTGAATAAAAATTAATCGTAGATATCCAACTTGAGTAAATAATCAATTAGAATAGACCAGAGTAGAGTGATACTCGTGAAGTGAATGGTGCTTATGCGCTATACTATGGCGAAATGTGTATTAGAAATATTATATTCAATAAGCCTACTTTATTAGAGCTATAAAATTTAAAAGAAACTGGAAGTGCTTTGTAAAAAACATACCTGTACCAAAAATTAAAAATACAGGCTTCGCACACGTCCATTGTCAAAAAATGAAAGATACTCTTTAAATAAAAACTAGTAAATACTTCAAAATATATTAAATAAAACTGAAATAGATTATTAAAGCACTGGTAGACAAAGTCATCGTCCTTTTTTACTTTTCAAAAACGTTAATAGTTAAGTTTCGCCTTTTTAAACGTTTTAATGACATTATGGAAATTCAACGTTTTCAAGCTAAGATACGCAGAAACCCTGTATACAATAATAATAATAATTACAGACATGAATGTGTTAGACGCAATACTAGCTAAACCCAGGAGTAAGTAGTCTGATTTGAACCTGCAATCCAGGATTGAGAATCACGCGTGCCATTGTGCCATCGCCACTCAAAAGTTTAGCGTGGTAAAGATTATTTAATCTTTCACATTCGTGTATGACTCAGTGGATTGCAAGTCACACTGTCTATTAATAAATTTCTGCAGCTTAAACTCCCGATATTACTTTGCGAACAACCATAGTAATTATATGTTTAATTTTAACATTGCATCCCACAAACAGGCCCATTTTATTAACTTATAAATTGGAATCGGTCACTGAGCAGGATAAATTATAATAATAACTACAGACATGAATTTGTTAGACGCATTACAATATAATATACAATACTTACATGGTTTATATTAAATAGTATGCTACAGAACAACATTTTTATAACAAAGATATTATTAGAAGAAAGCAATATAATATGTCCTAGTTTAGTGAAATGACACTATTAATTGTTAAGCAACAAGTAAGAAGATAATAGTTAAATCAGGAACTAGATTAAGGAAGGCAAGATTCCAACTCACCCATTGCTTCTTCTTGACCGAGTCAACTAGTGCCACCACCTCCTGCTCCCATGTTTTTCGTGCTTCCTCCAAGACGCGTATACGCTCCAATTCGAAAGTCTCTTTCGCCTCGAGTAAGCACAGCTCCAGTTGACTTGTGAGTTCACTGCGCTCAAGAGCCGTCAGCAACTGTTGGCGTCGCAGTTCTCGCTTCAGTCGAACCGTCTCTTGCCCCCCTGGTTGGACGCTTAACTGCAATCCGCCGACGCCGGCTAATCCTGAACTGCCCCCCAATCCACTAGGAGAGGGGGAAACTTCTTCGGTATCACTCTCCGAATGACGATGTGAATGACGCTTCTTCTTGCGTTTGCTAGGAGACTGGTCGTCAAGGGAAGATCGGTGTCCTTCTACATTGAAAAAAAAAGAAGTTCAATATAGTTTATTTAAACAAGAAATAATTCGTAATTTTATCAGCAAGAAATTAATTAAAGATAGAGATGGAAATTAAAATAAGATAATATTACATATAGAAGATCGCTATATTAGAGGTATTTAATATCAAAAGATGTATATATTATATCAGTTAGATTAATATAAAAACAGTTAATAATAATTTCTGAAAAAGAGTGTTTCATTATACAAATAATAAAAGAAAATGTGTTATTCATTGGTAAAATCTATTCTTTAAACCATGGCATTCAAATCTTAGTCATTAAAATTATTTGTTACATTTGCATAAATTACATTAAACGATCTTGTTTTAAACCAAACAAACTAACTTTTAAAAACCAATTTATAAATATTTAATAAAATACTTTATATAAAATATATCCTAATATTGATAGAAAGGTTTCATGCGATTTACATTCTCATTTGTTGAACAATATATAATAAATTTATTATAATTTAATGATGAATGTAATGAAAACATGAACATACAAAATATATAAGAAGTGACTCACCTGCATCAGTTCTAGAGCTGGACTCTCCTGAATTTATTTCCGCTGAGTCAAACCTCAACTTAGTTCCCCTCCCCGCCATACAATCATTAATTAAGTCAAGAACCTGACCAAACGGCAACTGAATGACATCTTGGGGGAGATTAGAGTGACCAACAAAGTTTCGGTTATTATTACTGGTAATGGAGAGAGAAGATAAGACCTTACTGGCCGGAAGGATTGTAGTGCTACTACTTGTAGGAATTTCCTCTAACTGCTGTTCTGAACGGAGCACCTTTTCTGTGGATGAAACAGCAGGAGTGACAGTCACTGGACAAGGTTCACCGGTGCACAAGGACTCTGCCTCCTTACGGAATCCAGAAAAGAGACTAAGAACTCTTTCTTCTAACTTGGAGACCAGCGAGTGCACTATTTGTGTCGTCGAGAGGCCTCCATTGACAAGACTTGAGCTGAAAGTGTAAAAATTTCTGCTGAAAAACTTGACTAATAAAGTATAGCAAACTATTTCTTTCTGTTTACACCATATTCTGAAATCAAATAATGTATATAATATTATATATAACGCAACCTAGAATAATTAACGTTTATTTCGGCGCAAATTATAAGTAAAGTACTTCAATGGGAATCTGGGTACGCATATAATTTTTTAAAAACATAATACGAATTTGAAACAAAAGCAATATAGGCGTACAAGTCTGAACAAACTTAAAAAATAACAAAATATAAAGTAAACTTAACAAGATCGAAACAGCATTGTTGCAGCTCTCCAAAAACTACTAGCAATGTACGTTAATAGTATGAAATAACTAATGATTTAGATTTTTTTCATGGTTACAAATTTTAATACAATATAAGCTGTAAATACAAATGTTCATATATTCTATAAAAAAGGAGCTATCATAATATATGGATCATTAAGAATATATGCAATGTAATGTCAAATTGTCACTATATTATTTTCTATTAAGACATTTCATGTAGTTGTACAAAAACCAAAACACATTCCAGACCTATAAGTTGCAAACTGAACATTATCATTCTGTTATTGGCTTTGTAAACATTGCTCTCGGATCTTAACTATTATGGGTTTGGCAGTAATCATAGCTAGTTTGCATAAGTACCAATAAAATGATATCTGTGCCACAGTTTCTGCCTTCCGATATTCTTCATAACAGTACTTTGTGATCTGTTTGAATTAATTAATTATCAAAGTTATATGGCTCGGTAAGTTGCCAAATACCAAAGCCAAAATTGTTTTTCTTACTCCCGTTTATGGTCGAACGTTGGAGATCCAGCAGAATCTAGCTCTCACTCAGAACTGGAAGGCTAAACTTTTTTTTAATTTACCATATGAGTCATATTTCTCCAATTCTATTATCACCTTAATCTATACCGGCTTAAAAATACTATTGGCATCCATTAGTAGTCTGCTCTTTCCGATTATATTAAACCTCTTTATAAAGGACTTATACTCTTAAGCCTACACGAGCAATTATTTTCGACGAACTGATTCTTCGGGCCAAAATACTCATCTAACTATCGTACTGGTTCGATGAACCAACTCTGGATATCAAATGTGTTGGATATTTTCATTTGGATAGGCAAAACTCAGCTTCTCATTGGCTGAGTGTAACCACACAATAACTGTTAGTTAAGTTTCATAAGGTGAACTCCACTAAAGGGAGAATTACTGCAACAGGCCATATATTATGCTGCATGTTATATACATTATAAGCTACGACCCCTTTACTCGTATAGTGACAGGGCGGAAAACTGCTACTAGTACTAGTTAATACTAAATACACAGTGGAACACTAGTGAGCAGGAGTATATGCCTGCTACATCTCAGTGAAGCCTACATTGATAGATAGCTTTTCATTCGGTTAATATAAATATGCAAATTAAATGGGGTGCTAGATTCACAACAATAGTGCACGCAATGGCAATAGATGCCCATACCTGATTTAAAAATACGGACATACGTATATAGCAAACCAGACAATTCAAGAAATAAATATGAATATTATGCAGTAGATCGCATTTTTATGGAAATAGAAAATTTATTATTACAGAGTATATTCGCATATAAATTAAAATTTATATACATATATATCAAAAATAGTAATAAAAAAAATTGTGGTAATCCCATTTTGGTTCCACGACCGGGACTCGAGAAATTTTGATTTAATTTAAATTAAAAATTTGTATTACAGATTACATAACCTCAAAATTGAACCTTTGCAATAATTCCAGTGTTAATAGAGCCAATAATAATAACAGACATACTAAATTATTCATAAATTATTCATACATTACTATTTAAAGTGTAATATCTACATTTTACTCAATATTTATGTAACATTTTTCAAAATAGAAAAAAAATTTAAATTGAAGTATTATTCAGTATAATTTTTTCACATGTTTTGACTACTGTAATATTTTTGACGCAATAATATTTGTATTTTTCTAATTATAATTATAGACATAATGTTATCTTTATTTATCAATAACATTAATAACGCTTAGACCAGAGTTAACACTTTGCAAAGTGTTAGAAGCGCAGATTAACACTTACACTGCTGTTAATTCGAATTTAGACCCACTCAATTTAAATCGTAATGCATACAAGAAGACATACAGTTGCACCCATAAATAACATGTAAATATGTTGGAACAATGGCATGGAATAATAATACATATAGTTTCCACAAATGTCTACAATATAATATATTCCCTGAAGACACAGAACATCTATCGATTAGTTTAACTCAATAAAAAACTTAAATATACTTAAGCGAAATGCTTGTGCGAGAAACTTATGTGACAATAAATACATAACAAAAAAATCATAGACTTAGTTTGACAGAGCATTCTAGATCTTGCATTCCTATTACATGTTTATGTTACAAATATTTATAGTGTTCACTGACAACCCGATACCTACCGTAAGAATTTTTCACTGTATTACAATATTTCATTCAACTTTCGTTATTCCTCCATCAACCGTAAGGACGGATAGATCCATCCATTATATTCACCAATTAGTATCTCAGATTAGTGAGCAAACAATCCTGTTTGCTCAATGTCTCAAGCATTCCTTACACTATATCATCAGTTTGCTTCTACTGTTATTGTTCCTTAGTTTGGCTGGTAGGTTCCAAACATATTACGTAACATCTATTGTTACGCAACATAATAATGCTACTAAATAAGGCCACAATGTAACAACAATCTGAAATAACAATGAGAACGGGTTATTGTAGGCTTATGCGAAAGATCTAATATGCTAAATATAACGATGCCGAATACAATGATAATAATGAGAAGTCACTTATTTACGCTAAATCGTATACCTAATGTAGAGTAAATAAACTGTTAATCTGTAAACATCATTTCAAAGTAAAATTCTTACGTGTGAGCGTGAGATGATATTGAGAAATTTAATCAGTTATATAATATTTTGACGGATATATCCGTTCTATGGTAGGAATCGGGTTAAAGCAACGATTTGTTTAAATCTAGTATTAATGGATGAAAATATTATTATGCTTAAAATGTAATATGTTTAATTAACTTCTTAATTATTTAACACAATGCTAATTATGCTAATAGTATAGAAGTATGTATAGAAATAAGTATAAGTATTTAAGTATATTATAAGATTTTTTTACAAAAATAAACTGAGAGTGCAAAAATTTGAGAAAGTCTAAATTACTTGTAATAAAATTATACTAGACAAAACGACAGTGTCACAAAAATGAAAGCCCAAGCTCCTCAAAAGAAAAATGAAATTGATAATATGAAGTACAGTCATTAAAGAAACTGATATAAAAATGGCGTCGAAATTTAATTGCTACAATGACTACTATTGAAAACATGAGAAAAATAAACAAATAAAAACTTAATGGCAATGCGGTATAAATTGTTCTTGTTTTACTATTTTATATTAATTAGCTTATTATCTAATAACAAAGCATGTATTTATGAGTTTCGTTGCTTCTGTAAAAATCTTTCATTGTTAAGAATTTTTCTTAATTTGTTTGTATTCATATTTTTATGAGTTTTTCAGAATAGATATTCATATGTTAATCTAAATAATATTGATTTTTAATAGTAATCATTGTAACAATAATTGTTACATTTAAAAATAGCGCCAACATTTCATTAAATGTTGGGGCCATTTTTATATCAATTTTCTTAATGGTTGTGCTTCATATCATCAATATATCATCATTTTAGCTTTTGAGGAGTTCGTTTGTTGACTTTCATTTTTGCGAACATGTCGTTTTTTATTCCATATCAATTATTCATTTTTTGCAAAATATAATTTCATGCTATCATATTTCAATTTCATGTTTTCACATTCAAAAATCTTGCATATTTCATAATTCCTAGAGTAATATATTTTTTCTAAATAGTATAAATTATACGCATAAATATTGTAGATTTAGTTTAAACGCTCAAATGTTCAATTTCCATATATGGAATAAATATATAAATAAAAACCCCAAACATCTTTCAATATCGAAATTATCCACTTTGCTTCGAAATAGTTACATCGTGATTTAATCCCATAAAATTTTCTGTCAAACGTGTTGTTTTATTTTCACTTGAAATATGCGCTTTTATTTTGTAATACACTGTTGTACTGCTTTTATTGATAACATTTCCAGCGATTATTCTAAGACCAATTTTATGTAGAAAATGTATTTTCCGATAAAACGTCAATAAAGCTGACAACAATTTTTAAAAAACAATTTTCATCAAATTTGACTCCTTTTAAAAAAGAATCTAGAATTCTTTTTGAAAGTTCATTTAAGGTACATTTTTTCTTTGGCGATTACGCTGATACCAAAAAATGAGCTTTTTAATGCATTTTAGCCTGCTTTATTAGCGGTCAAAGATAGGCCTATTCTCCTTAGCATCTCACAAGCTAATTGCTGGCGTTCTTGTTCTTGTCTAATGCAATACAATATTATATGTTTTACGATAATATGCTAATTGAGAATATTTTTGCATCCTAGAATTATTTTAGCGGGATACCGAAATTAACAATAAAAATGGCACGTAACTATACAATACAAGTATATATTTTTACATTAGACGTCTATCCTTGATGAGTGAAAAAACGTAATAGTAAAAGATCCCTTAACATGAAAAGCCACCATACTCAAGCTGGGACAATGTTATTAGAAACCATATCTTTGGATAATACATATTTTAATATGAACATTATTATTATATTATTATTAAGCTACTATATATATAAGCTCTTGTATCCAGAATTTAATTTTAAACATTTAATTAAATGCCACTCTGAGATAGATATTCTCTATAATCATTACGAACAAATAGACTTGACTGTATAAAATTAAAATGTCTTAAAGCCTACAAATAAATGGTTGCATTGTGATTGCAAATTATGATTTTAATTTCACAGTACTTTAACTGACCTTGTATACTCATTTGGGTTGAGTTCTTTACTACTAGCGGGAAGTGCTGACACTGACACTACACCTGGTGTCAATTCAGCAGATGCAGTCGGGACCGCTGAAGAAGACGAGGGAGATACCTCCATGGGCTGTGGCTCAGGTTCGTCGGTCACAACCGCAGTCACAGTCACTAGTGAGGTCATAGAGGTAGTAGACTCTTCCGTCATTGGTGCTGATGATGCAGTATTTTCCGCTGTAGTCGCCTCTTTGACTGCAGGATACACATGGTCGTCCACCTCCATCCCCTCGTGTGAAGGCCTTCTCACTCCCTGTGCAGCTGTCTCTTCTTCCACCGTTTGACCCGTCATGTAACTCTCATGGCCATTTTCTGGCTGTTGGACGGCAGTCAAAACGGGAGGCGGTGGGGTCTTTGATGGAGTCTCTTTAGCTGTAGGTCGAGCTGCAGAAGCTACAAGCTTCATTTCAGAAATCCTCTTTACCTGCAGCAGAGACAAGTCATGTTGGCGTATTTCATAAGCAAAATATATAATTGCATAATTTTAAAGAACTAAATTATTTAACCCTTTAACCCATAAATTCGGGGTAATAAATGTCTAAATGTTATCGATATTTTTTATCTTTCGTAATATAAGTGTTAGTCAAAGTCGAAGATATTGAATTTAGATACGATCAAATACCTAGATGCGCAATCAGTACTTAAAATTTTAAATTAAAAATTAACCAGTTAACTATCTAACAGCGGAATGTTATAATATTACCTTGAAACTTTAGTTATAAAGCGCTACAACACAGTTTTTAAATGTCTATCATTATAGAGAAAGCCTAACCTGATAAGATGCAGCTACTGGTGGCGGGACTAATATTTTGGCCTCCTTCTTAGGTCGCCCAAGATGCGTGTAGTACTGGTCGACAAGGGCAGCGCTAAAATCCATCTTGTGAGGCGGGAGCTTGAACTCAGGATAGCGCTGGCGGATGAGGGTGAGGTGATGGCGAAATTCGTCGTAGCCGCGCATAAACTGAGGATTGCGCTCACTCCGGCTGTTCACCACCTTCTCCTGGGTAAACCCGGTCATAGCGTGCATGTAGGCTGACCCCGCGGGTACTGAATTCGTGTCGTAATCACCGAAGAAGCGGGCAAGGAGAGTGTCCCCATCGATAGCAATCACCTTCGCCGGCCAGAGAGGAAAGTTGCGGAGTCGAACCCAGACCAATGGGTGTACAGTGCGCTACAATACACACAATGTAAAAACATGCTACACCATGATTTATATTATACAATACTGTACAAAATAAATAAAGTTGTGACCACAAAAAACATTTGTATATTTTTAAAAATTATCCTGTCTCTGATCAATCGGTCTTTATAGAATATGTTTAAATCTTAGTATTCATAAATAACAAACTAAATAAAATATAAGAAAAAATAATTCATAATATTCGAGCACCATTAATTTCATAACAATCAATCAACCGTTTCCCTCAATGTTTCATTCTTTTAAGTGAATTATAAACACAAAAAATACAGTGCATTTAGAAAATAACAATATAAATTTAACATATTTATATTACAATATTATTATTTATGATGTAAAATACGTGCATCATAATATTAACATGCATGCACAATAATTTATTTTTGATCAATAAATATGTCACTTAAACATTAAATAGCCCAGTGAACGTAGATTATAAAAGCCCTCTACTGAGTGTAAAAAACAAAATAATCGGTAGGTATATAAGTAGCACAATAAGGAACTTTAGATAAATATTATAAGTACATACCATTGGGATATACTATTTAAAGAGAGCTGTAAATTTGTTAAAAAACTAATCGATTTTTAATATTTTATCATATTAATTAGCCTAAATCAACATAAGAAATTTTATAGTATACATAATATATTAGTCCATAATTATGTAAAAATGTATAGTTGAAAGCTCAGAGGCATACTAAAATTTTCTATTTACTAAACAATTTTAAATAACAATAACATTTTATTCCAATAGGACTTACTGTTAATATTATAACATGTATTAATAAAAAATTGGTAGGAAATAACTTACGCAAAGTTTTGCAAACCAAAGAGGATCAGGTTCAGCGCTAGTTTGAAATCGAACTTTAGTGAGGTAGCAATCTGGACATGCAATCATTTCTGTGATCTCCCGCTTACAACCGCGGTACATTGTTTTAACAGCCATGGAAAGTGGAGAACTGCCTGGAATTTGAATAATTTTGCACAGTATTAAGCTTATTTTTTTAATGACAGGTCAATTATATTTTAACAATAAATTTGTAACTATTTCATAAATAAGTTTAGTGCATACATATGAAGGTAAAAATACATGTTACAATAAGTATAAAACAATAATTATTGATGTATAAATATACAAATGAGACATTTTAATCATGCAAAGTGTTATATAACTAAAAATAAAGTGCACTGTAAATAAGCCACTTCTTTATTTATTGAATTTCATTGATAATACATAAATTAGCATATTTAATTTCAGATTAATTAAATTAAAAATAAATTGTATTTTGTATAATTATATGAATATTATAACATATTTATATTTAGATATATTCATCAATGTCTATAGATATTTACACAATTAATGAACTACTCCGAAAAAATAGAAATGATAACGTATAACTTGAACTACAAATTTGATATTATGTCTTTATCTGAAACTATAATCTGCATAACATACAATATATTATATACAAAGATTTATAACATAATATATTGTTTGTCACCTTTGTTTTAGATGAATTTATTTATTATACTGTAACGATACCTTGTAAAAAATTTAATATCATTAATGATACAATATTTTTAGTTTTTAATGTATACAATCAAAACTTTTTAGATTTGTACTTACTTCCATTAAATATCATACAATTATGTAAAATCCACTTGAAATCGGCCAAAAACGCATGTGGGTTCCCATATAAACCCTTTACAGTATTCTGAAAAGTAGAACGTTTTTGTAACATGTTACAGTATAAATAAGTGAATGCGACAATTTAATATAATATTAAATATATTATTTAATTTATATCCCTATATTTATCATATATTAACACGAATTAAACATATTTAATTAAGTTTAAAATTAATAATAATGTATTGTAAAGTGAACTTAAAATATTAAATGTAACGTGATCACAGCGCTGTAAATCATCAGCCTTTGATTAGTCTGTCTCTAATATGATCTGACTGAAGGCATTTAATATGTGGCTCCCCATATACATTTCCTATAAAAATATTTTTTTTTGTAAATTTATATTTTCCAACGATGGATAACTCGAATGTATCTAACCTGCTATTTAGACAGTTCATAAGAAAACCCAAGTCGAAATGCTTTTCCATAAATATGTAAAACGATTGCAAAAAAGCCAGTTAAAAATAAAAATATTCTATTATTTAAAAGTCATTTACAGTATTCTGTTTTCCAAATAACTTTGAGTAGTACTAAACGGTATCACAAAATTGATAAAGAAAACTTTAGGTATGGAAAAGTATGCGATATTTGAAAAGCATACTTTGGATATTTAATTATCATTAGTAGGTACATTAATAAAGGATTTTCCAATTATATAAATTTTTGTAAGATTTAGATATTATTTCAGACCTGCCAATCTAATAACATAGTAAAGCGGGACAGTATTTCATCGGAGCTGGGGCCTTATGGCGAGGCGGTGGTCGAGGCTATAGTTGCGCGCAGCGCAAAAATTCTGACGTTTTGCATATGGAAATGGATCTAAAATCAATTACATTTACTCTCTCAGATAAATTTTTAAGTAGGTATTCTGCACACCTTTCATTACTAAATAATTTCCGGCTCATTAATTTCCAATACTGAATATTTTAATGTATTTTATTAAATGTAAGAATAATAAAAACAACCAATAATAATATGAATAATAATTATTAATTTGAGCATAAAACAATTAGAGAGATTACAATTAAAATTAGCACACAATGGTGGTAAGATAGATGCTCTCGAATAAAAAAAGCTTATCTAGGTTTATCCCATTTAAAAGTGGTAGGTAAAATTTTGATAAGTACAAATTACACATTTTATAATATTATATTATATTATATAATGGTATTAGAAAACGATAATTTGTCTATATAAATTAACAATAAAAAAGCTTTATAGCTTATTTAGGTTTAAATTTATAAAATTTACAAAAAAACGATTATGAAACCAATTATATAGGCGACAAATCTAACTACTGTTATTAAACAAACGTTAAAAATATTTTTTAAGGCAATATATTCAAAACGCGGGACATATTATCTTTACTTTCACGGGACAGCCTCAAAAAGCTGGATTACAGTTGGCAGGTATGTTATTTTAAATATCACTAAATATAAAAACTCTTATTGAATAGAAACTATAATAGTAGTATAATAACTATACATCGTAGTAAACTATAATAGTAGCTAGTTATTATTAATACATGTTATTATTATTCAAATTAATACAGATTTACTTTTGAGTAGAAAATGTAATAAATAATTACATGTAATCTGATGGAGTTAATTAGAGAATAAAAGCTTGCTTGTGTCTACCTTTCTTAAAGTGCTTAGATCCATTGGTTTAAATATATAATCTTTATAGTCGGGAGCCTCTTTTATATCAACCGGTTCACGGAAATGAATAGCCTGCAAAAAAATAGATTAAGACAGATAATGAATAAATAGGTAGATTTAAAAAATTTAACTTTGAAAACGTAATTTAAAGTATAACAAGTTTATATCTACTTTATTTAACATTTAAAACTTATATTGTGTAATCATTTTATTATTATTTATGATATCATTTATCATCATTATTGTTCATTCATATTTTATTATTAATTCATAAACTTTAAAAGGAAAACGGATTATTAATAAGTTGTAAGATTTAACCTTCTTAGTATCAACTATTAATTCAAGTAAATTAACTGTATCTCTGCATTATTTATTTTTTGTGCAAAGTTTCTTGCCGCTGTATCATAGAACATTACAAATTAATAGTCAAAATTATATTATTCTGTTTACTCTTTTAAAAGTATTACCCTGTTAATATTTCAGTTAATTAATTTGTTTTTTAATGAATTACATTGCTTCAAATGTATTTCCTATAACACATAACAAAAACAGTTAAAGAACTCAATAAATTATAAAATAATACATTTAGATAGATAGCATTGTAAATGTTTTCAAAAATAGTATGAAACGCACACAACTGAGTTCTGCTAATTTGTCGATGAGGAAAGTGATCATTTCAATTAGAACATCGGGCGTCACTGAACGCCAGAGATGAGGCATAGAAGAAAGGTTCTCGGAAACCATTTGAGCCTCGCATTCTGGACAAAGCCAGTCGTCATCGGGAACTATTGCCAATTGAACGCAGGATTTGTGATAAACACGTGGACAAAACATGCAGATCATAACCTGGATAAATTAAAAGAACAATTAATTAAAACATGACAAACATTTCATACTACAACAAAAATAAAGTGCATTGTGTAGTATTTTACAAATTAATGGAAGAATACTGAAGAAAAATAAATTATCTGCAGTTGATATTAATCTATTTTAATCTAATTTATTTTCATTCCTTAAAATCTTGAAACATTTTCTTAACAATTATTCAATGAGCAATTTTGACCTGAAGAGCAAAATAGCCAAAACTAATGGTCATCTTGCAGCATCTGTATATCACAAAAGAACTGTAGATGTTTTTATTCTAAATTATCCGAGTTACATATTATCTAAAAGATACAAACGGACATTTCAAACATATCATTTAAGCAGCGATTGATCTCTATTTATATAGAATAACAACTTACAAAAGTTTCCACAAAATCTTGGCTGTCCAGCAGACATACATAATTTCAGTTAAAATAAGTGAAACATTTGGAAGGAAAAAGCCCCCTATGCTCACTAAAAATTTATATTTGACTGCTATATATTTTTCTCTTCGAAATGAGTTTCAAGTAAATAGAATATTAAAAACATGTCGTCTAACTTGTGTTAAATCGTTTCACCAAATGTTGACTCCTGAAGTACATAGATATTCAACAAAGTAAAGTGGAATATTTTAAAATTTTACCAGTCTCCTCAAAGGAAAACAATGTAATTTGTTACGCGCTATTTTTGTATGCCGAAAGGGCAGGTTAGTAACATTTCCGCAAACCAATAATAGTTATTTCTACGTCAGTATTTTGCTTATTAAACGATTTGCTTAAATTTTTAAAAATATGTTTCTGTTTACCTAATACAATCTGCATCTTGAATTTTTCCTTAAATAAAGTCTTAAATTCTTAATCTTACAATTACTGTATCCGTTTTTTGTTGTATTTTGTTATTTTTTAAAATAATAGTATTTCAACCCTACACACAATATTGTTGTTGAGCGCATGAATGAAAAAAAACTTGTTTAGATGTCGTCATTAAATAAATATATGTAGCACATAACAATATAAAGTATTATAGATACAGTAGTATAATGAACAGTAAAAATAGTATTTTTAATAATATAATAGTACTAATACTTTAATTTAAAAAAACATTTTGTTTCTTACGTATACAAAGTATAAATTTTCGCGTTTATTAAATTTTAATAATTGCTTACATTCAATTGATTATTATTTACGTAAAATATGAAACTTGATGAATTATGAAAATAATTATATAAGCAAAGAGTACCTAAACATACCATCACAATGACTATATTAATAAAAGTACTAAACATTTTTTACTTAAAAGAAAAAGACAGGTAAATTTAATATTTTGTCTTGACTTTCCCTTTTTAGCGAAAGCTATATGGATTCTACATGCTAAAAAGGATATAAAAAATTAAAACTTTATTATAAATATTTTAATATACCGTATAACGTACAAGTCATCTATGCATAACACATACATACTTTCAAATTTGATAAAAATCGAATTAGTTTTCGGCTGTTTACAAGCGACTCCTATAATAGCTTATGGATAAACATCGTAAATTTGAATTCTCACAATTAATAGAAAAGCGTAACACCGATACATCGGTGTTACGCTGTTTTTATATTTAATTTCATTGATGTTTTACATTAAACTAAAATTATTTTCTTCCGTTCGATTTCATATTTATTGTAAACAAATATATTTAAAATTTAAAAACCTATTAACAAAAGCAAAGTTAAAGTATTGAAGAAAAAGACTCAATATTTCAAGTAGATAAAAAATAACAATAAACATAACATAACAAGTAGTTAGTGTAACAATTAGTGCTTAATTACCTTGGAAACAGCAACCCTCGGCGGTTGCATTTTCTAAAAATGGTTGCAAAATACTTTCTTAGAATTAAAGTAGTCGTTTAGATTAGTATGTTATTGTCAATTATGCAAGTTTTCAATGTGCATCTAATGATTTTTAAATAAAACAGTGAATAGACAGAATTATTTTATACAGAAATACAGAAAAAATAAATCTTAAATTAATTTATATTATTTCTTATCAACTTGATATAACTATTTATTTGGATTATACATATTAATAATTTAAAATGATCAATACCTCTATTTTATTGATAAAACTACCAAATTACGGGCAGTGTAAATTATTATTTTTATTAATATGATTCTGGCATATTTTAAATGTAATATTAGTCATAAATACTAGTTATAATAAGTACTTAATAAATATAGTTACTAAAATAAAAACTAAGACCACGCACCTCTCCTCCTTTGTGGCAGATCCAGCAACTATTGTCCGTATTTTCATCACTGACTGGTGTATTTGACTCTCCTGCTCCCCTCCCTTGTGAAATCGCAGTATTATCATCGTCACCACTACCACTAACCACCCGACTTGGTCTATTACTAAGGGATGATACTTCCTTGTCCTCGGTACCTGATGGACCAGTAGTCCGAGGCACACGTTCCTCCGAGTCGTCTATTGCAGGGTAGCTATCTCGTGTTGATTCGCAATTTTCCAGATCCGGGCCAGAGGCATCAGTTCCCGTGTCTTCAACCTCAGCCTAAAGATTATAAAATTGATTGCAACGATTAAACTAAAAAGTAGTGATTCAAACGATATGGTTATGAGAAAGATAAAATCAATAGAAACTATAATAACTACGTTTAAAAAAAGAAGAATACAATTTATTTCTGAAAACAGAAAGTGGAATAAATGAAGAAGTGTTACAGGGTTACACATATTAACAAAGTTGTGTTAATAAAGCTTAATGATATAAATTTTGTCTCGTCTTTAACTTAAGTCTAATAAAAGGAAAAAAAAGCTATTAAAGTATAAAATAAATTTAATAATATATTTTGTAATCTGCCAGGACTAATATTATCTCTGGCATATTAAATAGAAATATTATATATTTCTTTACCAGAAAATACCAGTAATACTAGGAGAAATGTTTTTGTTATTCATATATTCAATAAAATATTCAGAAATTATCTACATTAGGTTTAGAAAAATAATTTGTCTTCATTTTTCAAACGATGGTACAATTAATATTTCTCAGCTTTAGGGGAATATTATAATTTAGTGTACACTCTACATAAAAATGAAATCTAAACCTACGCAGTAGGTTGTTAGCTCATGCAGCTCTTGCGAGCAACCTACGTACAGAAGGTATATTAGAATACCACAAGAACGGTCATTTTTTAAACCGCTACCATTTAAAAA
>JAYRBW010120356.1:0-39404 GCA_036023295.1 Invenusta paracnida
ATCTCAGCCATCTCTATTTGATCTGACGTCGACGCATTTGTTCTGTCGCCTGTTTCTATTTGATTGGGAAAACCTATGAATTAATATTTTTAATAATGTAGTAGTTTTAGTTAATCTTGCGATTCATTTAAAAACAAAAGTACCTATATAACAAATGAGTCTATAACATTAAAATATACAGTATTGGAAATTATTTAGTAACTAATGAAAGGTGTGCAGAATACTTGAACATTTATCTGAGAGAGTAGATATAACTGACTTTAGATGCATTTCCATATATGCAAAATGTCAAAATTAAAGAGCTATGTGCAAAAA
This sequence comes from Invenusta paracnida, assembly GCA_036023295.1. Taxonomy (NCBI): domain Eukaryota; kingdom Metazoa; phylum Platyhelminthes; order Proseriata; family Coelogynoporidae; genus Invenusta; species Invenusta paracnida. Next base: position 316 of record JAYRBW010120356.1, read on the forward strand.
AAGGCTTGGCTATGGCTTTGGGGCCTCAACTCCGAGTGAATACTGTCCTGCTTTTCTATGTCATTAGGTTGGCAGGTCTGCCATTGTCAAAAAGTAGTATGAAACTTCATTTATTTAAAAGTTAAAGCTTTATTTTGAAAACTGCTTTGCAATTGGCTGCCTGAATTATTTATGTTAAATTCTATTAATCTAAATCAAATCAATTTTTTTATTAATAAAATTTGTAATTTCTAGTCCTAATTATATTTTTAGGGGAGTATACTATGGTATCTCACAACACTAATTTCTATTATAATTATACCTATTTATTAATTATTTTATGGATATTAATATTATTGTAGTCATGTCATGACACAAAGAAGCTAGAATTGTTTCAAAATATGTTTTTTTAACTAATGTCTGTTACAGTTGAAAAATTTAAAACCATTTTTTGCTAGTTAATTAGATTGAGGTTTCCCATTATCAGATGTGTTTTGATTTTTAAAATTGATCAAAGAATAAAAAAGTTATTTCATTTTTAAAGGAAAAAAGTCCAATTTTGGGCATTATATCATCGGCAATATTGCAAAAAGACGTAAGTCAATTTATCAAAATGTTGATATGTATGCAACTTAGGTCTTTTTGTAAACAAACCAAATTAATTTCAGAAACTTGTCCTTTTAAGATATACTTTTTACTTCAAAAAGCATTATTATGCTCATTAATGAAATCAGGATAGTAAAAATATAGTGCTAAATATCACAATTCTGGAAAAATATGAATTTCCAAAAAATCAACTTGTGTCTTTTTGTTATGGTTGGCGGAATAGTGTCGACAATTGAAAATACATAGCTAATTTATATAACAAATATTTGGCAAAAGCCGGAATAGCATCGACCTGGAAAATGGCAGACAAGTATAAATGGCGAAACATGGAAAATGATCAACAGCAATTGGCAAGAGGCATAAATTGACTGACAATGACAAAAACAGGAAATGCATAGACACGGAAATTGGCCAACAACATATTTTGGCAAGAGGCAGAAATTGGCTGACAATGTCAAGAACAGGAAATGCGCCGAAATGGAAATTGGCGCACAACATTTGGCAAGAGGCGGAAATTGGCTGACAATGTCACAAAACCGAATAGCGTCGATATTGTTGGCCAATTTCCGGCTCTTGCCAAAATATTTTGTCGGCTGATTTCCGTGTCAGCGCATTTCCTGTTTTTGACATTGTCGGCCAATTTCCGTCTCTTGCCAAATGTTGTCGGCGATTTTCCGTGTCGATGTTATTCCGTTTTGATGCTATTCCATCGAACCTTTTTGTTATATTGCCAACAATATAGTGTTTAACATAGTCATAGTTAACTGTGATCAAAACAAGTTTGGAAATTACCATTTTTTTTAACTTATTAAAAATATTTTTATTTTAATTGAATTAATATAAATTAAACTTATGGAAAAATGGAGGATTGTGGAATACTTGGCCATAAATTAATTTTTTGGGAAATAAACAAAACACCAAAAAATAAATTCAATTAAAATTATATATTGTAAAAAAGAATAGTGAGATGCTTGATAATTGTGGTGTGGTTGCAGCTGCCAACTTTTAATAATACACAAGGGTTACTTGTTAATTACATTTCTTTTTTTGACATTTTATTTATTTTCCCCCAAAAAATTAATTTATGGCCAAGTACTCCACAATTGCCAAAAAATGTACATAAATAAGTTTATGCCTACTATTGTTCAACATTTTAGATAAAAAATCACAATAATTTGTTATGCACTATTTGAATTTAATTTTCCAAATAATTTTTACAAGTGTGTCATACTTCAATATATCATCAATCATTATGTAGCAGTCCTGAGTTTATCATGTTCTGTTTAGTTATCACTTTCTCTGGGTAGTAGAAAGCAAGGAAAGGAGTTGAGGAATCCAGGACAAAACCTGGTGTTTTGACCTCTTGCCTTAGGCTCAATGAGAGCCTAAAGCCACTGTGGGACACTGTCAACCAGACTGGCAGCTGTTGCCATTCTTTTGTGACCCATTATTGCAAGTGTTCAGCTGTCTGGAATTGAGAGTTGATTTGTCACCCAATCCAGTCCTAGACATGCTTGATCAAGTTGAGATCAAGCAATCTTAAGGGCCACTGCAGACATCATATCTAAAAGAAGGCTTGATACAAAGCAGCTTGGTGGGCAGGTGCATTATCTTGTTAGAAGATAAAAACATTAATAAAAAGTTATTGGGCAGCTGTTCAGTTTGGAAGAAGTGTAGAGCATTGTGAGGTAGGTTTCTCTGTTGACAACAGCTAACAGGAAAACCACCTAACTCTGTCCTCCTCTCCAAATTGCTCCCCACACATCCACCCACCACACTGCATTGACATTGTATGATTTCTAGGAGTAAATAGCTGTCCACACTTCCATCAAATGTAAACTCACCTATCATTGCCAATTTGTCTAAACCTTATTTGGTTGCTAAAAACCACACACCCCCACACCTCTACATGGGAATCATTGACCACCAAAGCCTCCCTTTGATGTTTGCCTGGTAGAGAAACAGACTGGTCACTATTTGTTGTTTCTGAATCCCACATTTCTTCAGACTGTAGAGCAAGATCTGCTCTAGAGCATGACAGGACTGTCAAGTTGATGACAGGTGCAGGGCTCGAAATTTTCTGGATTTATCCATATTTTCTGGTCTAATTTTTATCATTTTTCAGATAAGCAAAAATATGCATAAATTAAAAACACCATAAAAAATCAAACATTAAATTACACCCCCCCTCAAATCTCATTCAGTCTAATATATTTACTTTATACTTGAAAATTTTCGAGCTATGTGCATTTGATATATAATTTATATATTACATTTTACTTTGTTGTGCAATCCCATATTAATGATTTCTACATTATTAATTTAATCCAGAGTTTATTGCAACCATTTGTGGTGTTTATTATCAACTTAAAAATGAAACTTCCCATAAATTGTTAGACACTATTTGTATTTTGCTTTTTGATTATGTTTTTGTGATTAATTGAATGTTATTGTTATATTATACATACCTGTTAATCTTCCGATTTTAATCGGAAATCTGACTTTTTGCGCAAGATTTACTAAAATATGCAATAAAATGGATGGGGGGGGTGGTGTCTAAAATATTTTGTAAAAACACATGATTTAGGCATACTTTAATATCCATAAGCTATGTCTGAGATGCCAGGAAATGCATTCTAAAGTCTAAAATTAAAAAAAGTTTACTTGCCAGCTCGTATTTATAGGCTCTCTCTACAGGCCACACTATTTTTTTTCCCAGATTTTTTTCGGAACCCAATTTCGAGCCCTGAGTATGCATCTCCACAAGATGAAATCGCTTTAACTATTTGATTATAATGATGATTACATTTATAACATTTTCCTTCAAGTATTCCATTATCATAAGATAAGATATGTAAAATATACATTTATAGATGTATCCCCACAAGATGAAATTGCATTCACTATTTGATTATAATGACAATTAAATTTATAATATTATTATTATGTCACAGTGCATAGAAATATATGTAAAAAATCTGTGAATTAATTTCTATTGTCTCAATTATATGTACATAATATCAAAATTCTTATGTTCAGTTGTTTGCAGATTTTTCTTCTACTATACAACGTATACCTTTCATTCCATTAAAAACAACTTTGATGACCCTAAAATTAATTATATTACCCCCTCTTAGAAATTCTTGATCCACACCTGTAGTCTAGTGAAATATTTTTTACAAATATGAAAAGTATACTAGCCAGTGATTGACAGTACCAAATTTGAAAAGAATAGTTGTAGCTCTTACTGATACTATAGTATTGTTAAATAATTTCAGCCTCTAAGTTTAGTATAAGTAAAATTATTTTGAAGAGAAATTCAACATGGATTATATTATTCAAGGCTTTGTCTTTGTGACCTAGAAGGCTATATAAGTAATGAAGTAAAAAATATCATTTTATATATAAAGTCATATAAACATATTGGGTCTTACCGTTTTTATGTTGTACTAAGTGAAATGCCCAATAGTCTATCAGTATCTCTATCTGCCAAACAAAGGCAAAATAAACAATGCAATTCAGATTCATGCATTTTAAATGTCTAGATGAGTAGACTAAAGTTAATTTCAAATATAACCAACTAATGCAAGTTTAAAAGATCATGATCTAAGCCAAATGAGGCAGTTTTGCTCATAATATTATTAATTATGGACTAAATATGGTGATCAACCAGGGATCCTAAAAGTGCAGAAATTTCCAGATTTTAGGAAATTTTGAGGTGATTTGGTTACCTTCTGCAATTCACAATAAAATGTATACCCCCCACTACCCTCTTATAACCAGAAATATAATTATTTGTATAACATACATGATTTATAGTACATGCTTGTATTGCAAGTTTGGGGGTTTTAAATACAAAACAAATTTGGGGGCTGTGCCCCCCAAACCCCAGGCTACCATCCTGTGTTGTTAACACTTAACATATAGCCAAAAAATACGCTTATTTCATTTTAGAGTCTTCTTGTCAGTTGCCATAACCTATTTTAAAATCTCTGAAACTGTGTATAACTAACTTGACATTACCTTCAGTCATAAGGTTTGGCTTTATTTATTGGGTCACATCAATTCGCAAATCACTTGTAAATAGCACATCATAAAAACACTTGATTTAACAGAACAATGAACAAACAAATTATGTTAATTAGATGTCTTTAAATGCAAGCTAAACTTTAAAACTGAAAAAGTTTTGGCACTATGTAACAATTTAGAGGCTTGGCTGCTTGCTTCACTATAAATTGTGGTGGATGATGGGGGAGCTAAAAATATTTTCCAGAAATTTGAAATTGATCTGTTAAGATCCCTGGATCAACTGATACTGACCTTTGTTACCATCATTAACTACAGTCATGGCCTGAATGGATGCATCACCCTTGGGAAAAACAAATTTTGTCTAAAAATCTTTATTATCAAGTAACACAGAAATATTATTGTCAAAAAGTACAATTATTAGTTACAATCGATTAATACTTTGTATGAAAACCTTTATTATTAAGTATTGCTCTAATCCTATGTGGCATAGATGTACTGAGTCAGTCCCAATAGTCTTGTGAAATCTCATTCACCTGTACATCTTTGATTCATTCTTTTAAGTCTAACAGTGAAGTTGGAATTTTGAAAGCCACTGTGGCCTTGAGGATGGTCCAACAGTTCTCTGTAGGATTAAATCTGGCGAGTTCCCTAACCATGGACCAATAATCTTGATACCAGCAATCTGGAGCCACTTTTTGATGGCCATGGTTTGATGGCATGGAGTTCCATTGTGCTGGAAGTGACTGCAGTTCTTGATCTCTATGAAAAAAGGCATTTTATACTTCAACACCTGCAGATAGACCGAGTTGTTGATTGTTGTTCCCTCAGGCATAAACCAGAGGACACATCTTCCCATGGCACAGATGACTCCCCACACCATGACCTTCAGGGCATTCTTCATTGGGCAATACTGGGAGGTGGGGATTGTAGTGTTCATTTTCAGGGCGCCTCACATGCCTGGTGAATGCACAGAACTGTGTAATAGTTGTCTCATCACTGAACATGACTTGTCTCCAGTTATCCTCAGTTCAGTTGTGGTACTTCTTGCAGAATGCCAGCCGATCATGAATATTCTTTTGGGAGAGCTTAGGCTTCTGGTCTGGTCAGTAGGACTTTAGACCATGTTCCACCAGTCTCTTCCTGACTGTCCTTGCGTTCAACCTGGATTCTGGTGGTAAATCCAGGGAGATGGCTAGTGAGGTTTTCCTAGGATTCAGCTTGCTCTGTCGGACGATTAAGGAGTCCAACCTCTTCATTGAACCACGAAGACGTCCAACTGGCTTCTTGTAACAAAACTTCCTGGAGGTGCAAAAATTCTGCAGAAATTGGATGACAACAGATTGAGAGATGTTGATTCTGGATGCAATTTCCCGTGAGGAGTAGCCTTCTTCATGGAGGGTATAAATAATAGCATGCATGGTGTCTTCATTTCGTTTGCCAACCATTGTTACTTTAATCTACACACATACTAACTTTCACACTGAAATACAATAAGTTAACTAGTCAAATAATAGGAAAATCTATAGAGGCAGTTTTTAATTATCTGATGCAATAATTATGGAAATTTCAACTAGAGTAAGCTATTGTTAGTATCTGATGCATCCACTCTAGTTGGCGAGTGCAGGTAAACAGTTACACACAGGCACACACAGGTATACACAGGTATACACATTCACTTTGGCTTCCAAATGCTGAATAACCTATATTTGATAAGTGATGCATCCATTCAGGCCATGACTGTATATGCTAAATATTTTGACATATTATTTATTTATACTATAAATTTATAATAGTAATAATATGCCAAATTTTTTTACATCATTTATGTAATGAAAATTATATTTGACACAATATTTTTTCATATATATATATATATGTTAAAATATACTAATATGATAATGACATTGTTATATTTACTTTAGTTTCAGTATCTATTTGTATTAGTTTTTTCCAAAAATATGAATTTATAATATTGTTTATATGTATTGAATACATTTTTCCCTTTAATTATTTCAATAATTCATAATGTATATGATTTTAAGTATATTATTTTACTTATATGTACAATGTTTATTTTGGAAATTTTTTTAAATTTAAATAATAAAAACCACTTTCAGAATATAAAATTTGATATAATGGCAATGTATGTACTTATATACTATTTATCTATTCCTTATTTCTATATATTTCCATAATTCATATATATATGAATTTTGAAAATATACAATATTTATTTCTTAAATTATATCACAAGACTAATTAACAAATATTTTGTTTATTTGTTATTTACCTAAATGATGAAAATCATTTTTAACATATAGAATTTTGTTTTATATGTTTAAATTTTTGGTATATTCATTTTACAATCAATTATGAACAAGACCACTTTATTTATTATTTAACAGTATAATTTATTACATTAATTTTAATAATTAAATAAAAATAGAAACTTATATTACTTAATAGTAGGCACAATAAATTATATTCAATTTATTTTCTCATTGTTTTTAGCAAGTTGTGTATAGTTCAATTTATTTCATGATGTAAGTGTTTTTTAAAAAAATATTACATAATTTATATTTATTTATTATACTTTATTTTAATTAAAATAAAACTTTATTTATAAAGTATATTATTAGGCACTGTAAGCTATATTATTTAAGTTATTTTTTTCAAAAATTTTATTTTCAAAATAGAAAATCTTATTTTTATTATTCATTCCTGTCACATTTATATTTTTAATGACAATCCCTAAAACCTACAGTATAAGTACTTATAAATAGGAGCAAATATTGCCCATAATGGTATTTCACTTATTATTAAAGACAAAGGCATAAATTCTCAATTGTGTTTGCCACATCGTCTTCTTATTTCGGAAGCCATTTAATTAATTTGGAAGCAGGAAATAGATTTTTCGGTTTTGATAATATAGGTCTATTTCACAGCCCATATTAATCCAATAAAATCTTTCTTTTATTTTATCTTTCGTTTTGTTGCCACCAAGATGACCCGATTCGTCATGGCATAAGTGCAATTTATTTGCAATTTTCATTTCTTCACTAGTGCATATCAATTAAATTGATTAAATGGCTTCCGAAATAAGAAGACAATGCGGCAAACACAATTGAAAATTTATGCCTTTGTCTTTAATAATAATAAGTGAAGGACCATTATGTGGAACACTAATAATATACAAAATTGACAGAAAATTCTTTTAGCAGTTTGATATAATACTACTTGTAGTAGTATTTCTTATTTTCTATAATAACATCATATAGTATAGTATGACACATTTTAAATTAAAAAATGATAATCATAAATAAAGTAATATTTCAATCAACATTCTTTTTTATTTTTTGAAGATATCTAATTCTCAAAAGAAAATATATATGTTTGTAATTTTATTAAAATTGAAATACGATTCTAAAGTAGCTTAAAAATATGAAAGTGCAAAGCAGCTAAAGAGACTATGACAAAATAAAATAAAGAGGATGAAGACTGAAAATAAATTGAGGAAAAATGCAAGTTTTCATAAGAAATATATATACCTAGTGTAATGGTGTTAAAAAGACTAAGACAAATGCAAATATTAATGAAAATTAAATTGAAATAAAAAGTAGAAGAGGATAACAACTTTGAAAAAAGTGCTTATAAAGGAGCAAGTAATAAAATAAGATTAAAAAACAGTAAAAAAACATTATTAAAAAAATAACCATTACATAAGACTAGAAGACTATTTAAAGAAGAAATTCAACAAATATTAAAATATTTCATAAAAGTTTAATAATTATATTTGTTAATTTAGATTGTGCTATTTTATAGTAAGAAAAATAATCAAGATTTTACCCTTTTTTGTTATATTTTGTTAATTATTTTACCTATTTTTTTAACAAAAAAGTATTGCTCACGTAGGAAAATATAAATATATAGCCACAATAAAATTATATATTGTCAGCCAGCTAATCAAACCTTGTAGTTAGAAAATAGCAATATTTTCAGTAGAAACAAAAAAACGAAGTTTTTCAATTTATTGAATTAATTTAATTGTTTAAATACATTATATTATTTAGCACACATTTAATCAAATGTGTGTAAAATTATATTAGTCATATTTTAAATAGTTAAACAAGAACATGCAAGGTATGCAAATATAATTTTTTATGCATCAAACCTCATAGTGGTTTATGGGAGGTTTGCAAGTAAAAAATTTGGCCAATCAAACATTTATTTTTCAAGTTATATAATTTGTACTATATAAATTCCACTTGGTTTTTATCTCTGGTTATTAAATTTAACTAAATATAGTAAAACAACAAATATTGTAAGTTCATACTTGTTTTTTTGTATTGCATGCAATAGTGATACATACTTCGTTATGATACATTAAACTACAAAGAAAAGACTATTATGAATGATGTGGTATGGAGTCATAAAATGTGTGATAGTTGGAAGGAATGAAAGCTTTCAGTTGCTGAAGTTAAGCAAACTTTTATTGCATCACCTTTCATTGTTTGTTGTACAACTGTGTGGGATTCAGCAATGAATACACATCATTGTTACATCCTCATAGAAGCTCTCTACCCAGTCGTCATCTGAATGCTGGGACTTGAAAAATATCTTTCCATCTGCCTGGTACCTGAGACATCTAATGTTTACAACTTGGGGGTCACTGACTTTCTTTTCAGGACGAATTAAAGAGAGAGGCCTTACCTATAACAAAATAAGAACAGGGTATATATAAAAACTAAATCACAATGCTATGGGGAGAGAAAAGAGTCTGGTGTTTAAGTATTGTCATGCATGGACCTATGAGCTAACCTGCAGGAGAAAACAAACTAAATTATAATAAAACTTGCTTTAGTATAACCCGTAAAAAAAGTGTGATCCAAATAATGAACACCATTTGCCTCGCCCTTTCTTCTGGCACCTTTGATGAGTTGTGCATAATCAGCTGGACAGTTGATCATGGTAGAAATTATTGACTTTTCCACAACAGTATGAATGGAACCACACTCCATTTAAGTATGACCTCTTTCTTAAAAAAAATTGTGTAACCATGGTTTGTTTGGTTTCAGCAAAATATAATAATGCTTTGGACTGAGTTGCATTGCAGTTCTGGTATGTATATGCATCACTACAAAAGGTATTCCTTATATCCAGGGTTGAGATTCAGAGTCACATACAAAGGAGGCGAATTCATTTGCAGTAAGGTCACTTTCAATTTCATTCCAAACATAATTGTTGACATTTCTAGTTGCCAGATTGTAGATAGTGAAATCATGGACAATTATGGAGTTTCATTATGTAATAGAGTGCAGACGCTTTGAGACTGTTCTACTGTTCTATAAGACAGTAGAACAGCTTGTAGGTCCATAGTTGTTACCAGAGTGTTATCAGTTTCTGAAAGAAGCTTATCAGCTACTTTGGCTTCTTGAGCCATAGCTTTCTTAATACAATGTTCTTCCCATTCCGATTCAGCCAAGTTTCCACACTCATACATAACACATGTATCACATTAGTCTTTCTTAGGCTTAAAATGGCAAGGTTATTTCTGTTAAAAATATGTGCAGACTTTTTCACAGATGGGATAGTGTTCAGGTGTTTTGCATAGATCAAGATGTAAAATACTGGTCACAATTTTCTCAGTATTTAGCAATGCATTCATTTAGTAGGCAATATTTTCTAGGGCTTACTAGTATTTTCATACATTTTGTAGTATTTTAGTATTTTGTAATATTTTTTCAAATGGTTTATTCTAAATGTTACTCAGTTTTGTCTGGTAGTTCTCACTTATATTCCTTTGATAGTTCATCTATGCATTTCATGTAGTTCGTCATCTTCCTCTGGTGCTGTTGTTTGGAACTCGAGTGTTTTCGATCCTAATAATCAAATGCCTTGTATTTTCTTAAGTTTTTGGTGCACATGGTTTGGTGCACTTGACAGAGTTGTTTGCAGATTTCAAAATTTAACTTAGCTGTATTTTAGATCTCATGTTAGATAATTTGAGTATGGCAGTATTTAATACACAATGCTAGATCTCACGTATGTAAATGTAGCTGAATTAAAGGACTGAATTTGAAATTAGTTTAAACATTGGCATAGATCACAAACTATAGCTAATTTAGGCACTGCACCTGAAAAAAAAAAAGATATGACACATAGCTGAATTTCTATTTTGCTATTCAATTCATACCTCTTTGTGCAACCAAGTGTATATTGATAAATACCTCATTAAGTGTGTTAGAAATGCTAGGTTTCTGTATGCAGGGCTGCAAACTGTCCCACTTTTCGAGGGACAACTCAACTTTTTGAGGCTGTCCCGCATGTCCTGCAAAGGTAAAGATTTGTCCTGCATTTTGAATATATTACAAAAAAATGTTTTTAGCGTTTTTTTAGTAACAGTCTTTAGTAACAGTTTTTTTAAAACACAATAGTATAACAGATGAGGCAGAGACTAGACAGTCTAACATGCCAACCAATTTTGGCTATTTGTATTTACTCACCTCAGTATGTAAAAGGTCAACGATGGAGAGTTTGAAGAACTAGTTGTGCATGGCGTTTTTTGCAGTTGTACATTGGTTTTCATATCGCACTTACTCATTAAATTTGTCACCTATATATTTGGTTTAATAATCGTTTATTTGTATTGGCTGTTTTTATTATTCATACATTTTAATAAAAAATATTAAAATTAAAGTGCTGTAAATTATTTTTTGTGTCGTGGGGGCCCCAAGTCCAAGGGGATACAGTTACTACTGTCCCGCATTTCTATGTTATTAGGTTGACAGGTCTATGTATGTATTTTCAAGTTTTTCTACATAGTTATACCTGTTGTAACTTGTAACATAGTTATGTCATAATTACTATTTTGCTTTCGATTCCTTTATTTTGATATGTGTGATTGCATTATTTATTGTTTTGTGCAACCATTAACTTAAATATACAACAATATAGTTGTTGATTGATTATTTAATTTTCTTTTTTTAAATTCAAATACCGATTCAATACATATATGCAACAATTTATTTAAATGTAGTATTTTATTAAAATTATAGCTGATCCACTCAATATAGATATTCTGATTCAATATCCAAACGTTTGCAACACATGGTGCTCTAAATTGAAGTAATATTTAATTTAATCATACATTTATATATTCAAATTGATTGTTTAATACATTATTTGCATATTACTGTTTATTTAACAATATCTATACAGCTATACAAAGTTAATAAATGAATGTACTACTTTTCTTATTATATTTTAGACATCTTTTCACCATGATGTGTGATGTGATGCCCACGATCTCCGAGGATGGAAATTCTCAGGTATTTCTTTTAACTCTACTAAATATGTATTTATTGTTTTCTTAATAAGATATTCTATTTGTTGTGCTTGGTTATATGATAATACCTTATTATATTGAAACACAATTTTCTTGATCACACTCAATTGGTTCAGAAAATTTATTTGCTTTAAGAACTAAAGTTGTTGATTAAAACTTATTTTAAATGTGATTTTATGACTGAAGGGACTAAGCTACGTAAGAAGTACTATTTAATAACAATGTTAGCTACATTACATATTTGTATAATCATCATTCAGTCATTATTTCCTAAGTTAACAAAATAAGAAATAGAATAAACATTTTATTCTGATTTATTTTACTAGTATTATTATATGTCATATGCAACAGATATTTAATTAAAATAAATTATTATTCTAAATTATTAGATCAGGTTTGGAATATAATAAATATATATAATATAATGTTTTATTTGTAAAAAGTTAATTAAAATATTTTTGATGGACTTGCTGTTCATAGAAGAATATGTATTTCTATTAAATATATACACCCTAGAATATATAGTATAGTGTAAATATTTAAACTCCGTATTTGTGTTTAATATATAAGAAGAAAAAATATATAACAGAAAAAGAAAATATTATTCAGCTTTATGCGTTACAAACTTGTAAACACAAACTATCTACTGAGATTATCTTTGTCTAATTAAGACGTAAATTATTTTGATTTGTTTATTAGTGCAATAAGACTTTGATTTTCATTCTTGCATAAAGTTTTGGAATATTAAGAACTTTAGACATATCAGCTTTGTTTGACATTGGGTAATGTTAGTTTTTATTTGAAATTATGTATACTTGATACAGTAAGATCAAATTATAGGTAATAAACATAAATCAGTGCTGCCACTGTATCAGATATAAATATCACCTGAGATATTTTGAATTGTGCTGAGATAATGAGATATCTACAAACTCTGAGATATTTTATTGTTATTTATTTATTACTTTTTAGAAAATGTTTTGCTTTAACATTTTGTGACTCATAGAATTTCACTCAGTATTTTATATTTTCCTTTTTTAGTCCAGTGTATGTTTCATTTCGAAAAGCATTTATTTTTTGCTTTATTACTGTTTTTTACAATCGTCCATTGAAAGTATGATTTAATAAGATTTAGTTGTATATATTTATATGTTATTATGCTTTAACCTAATAAATTTATTTATTATGTTCATCCAAAATATCTAGTTTTGTTGAAATCAAATTTTGACTTTTGCAGTTAAATAAACTAATGTATTTTATTTCATGATATATCATTTGAACTACATACTTACATTTTGTTTATTTTAAAATTTTCTCTTGCTCAATTATTTCCATTGCTTTCATCTGATGAATTATTTTTATAACTATATAGTTCGTAGTTTTCATTTGTTGGATTATATAGTTTTGATCATGATTGTTATTTCTTATAGATAATATAAAATAAAGTAGAGTTTTTATGTTTTAACTCATTTTTAACAGATATCTCACTCTTATACAGGAAGGCATTTTTAATTTCAAATCATCATTGCTCATTGATCCTACTTTGTCAAAATACAAATTTAAAGGATTGCTATGAGAGGTAAAAGAAAACCATTCCTTTGCAAATGTACACGTTACATGTCTGATATAAATCTAAGAAATTGAGGTGTTGAAAAAAACTAAAATAATACCGATAAAAAAGTAGCAAATACCTTTAACGTTGTCAATGTAACAACATCTTCAGAAAGAATGAACACAGTTGAGGAAACGAAAGTAATGGAAGCAGAGCTCTGTTAAGTACTACATTCTGTAGAAACACCCAAAAGTTACAACTGCTGAGAATAACTCAGCTCTTTTCTTAAAAACGATGTTTCCAGACTCAAAGATTTCAAGTAAACTATCTTTTGCACGAACAAAACAGGTTCATATTTGGTTCATTTTATTCAACCTTATTTTGAAAATTATATGCCTCATAATTACTTTAGGATTTCAGAGAAAGCAAATAAAGTAAAGTGGCAACGTGATCTTTTGCGGATGCAATACTTATCAAAGATTTCTCGATTGCAGTAAATGATTGTTTCCGACGTAGAAACTTTACACATTGAATTTGCATTTTTAATTTTGATATAAAAAATACATTTATTACAGTTTACAATTACATATTATGTATTATGTATATATAAACGAAAATATTTATCAAAAATCTTTTTAGCTATTTCTGAGATATTTTTGTAGGTCTAAGATATTTATTTTATTTTGGTTATTAGTAGCACCCTTAAATTATCATAAATTATACACAAATTTAAATATATTGGAATTGTATGAAGAGAATTAAATTCTATTTTAGGAATTATAACACTAGTTTGAAGTTATGTACCAATCATCGCATAATACCTTAGTTGTGGAATTTGAATGAATTGAGAATTTGTGGTGTTACTTCTAGGGTGATCGTGACTCACAGCACAGTGGTGATGGCACCAACGTGGAGGAGATGCTCCTCAACATGTTGGACGAGCGTGATCGCCTTCTGGAGAGTCTTCGTGAGACGCAGGAACAACTTGTGCTAACACAGAACCGACTCGATGAAGTTGAACGCGAAAGGGATAGTCTTAACCGACAAATATCTTCCACTATGCCCCAAGTAAGTCGTTCATCTACATCTTTTTCTCCATGGACCACTTCACAGTTTACTAATTTACCAACACTTGATTAAATATGTGGTACCAGTCACAACAATAATGTTAAAATTTGAAAAATCGATTGACATGTCTAACCGCATGTAATGATAAAAATGGCAACAATAGTATTAAAAATGGAAAATATTATCTGAAATTTGGTTTTTCAAAAATTTAAAAGATTTGTACAAACATTTCGAAGATTTTCATATTTTAAGAATCTTAACTTACAACATTGAATAATAAATAAAATAATTGGATTTGCATAGAATGTACACTACTATTAAAGCAAATTTTCCTTTAAAATATCAGAGTAAGTATAATATGTATAATTTTGTTATCATACTATTCCACTCCTAGTTAGTTATGGATCAGTTTACAAGACAACTTCTTTTTTGTAGTTAGTTCCTATGTTTCCTGACTGCACTATGTTTCCTAAAGAGGATCTATAGTGTTTTCTGACTGTCTTTTAGTGATCCCTTGATATTTATAGTGGATACATCTAAAGAGAAACAAACAGGACTGTTGTTTCTGAACGATTCTGATAACCCAAAAATCAATAAATGTCAGCTTAACTAAGTCTGCTTTTCTTTTTCTTGGCATTTTAATTTAGTGTAAAACTCCCGATACTTGCATGCATTTATGAATTGGTTACTAACTGTTCTATGATAGCATAAAGACAATACTGCAGCTAATTAAACGTTTTAGCGTAATGTCTAGCGATTGCCTATCGCCATACTAGGCAATCATTTAGTGTATGGCCAACCGAAAAATGCTATTAGTATTACAATGATAATCTTGAGCTCTAAAATGTTGTAGTTTTGGTTTGTTTACAATTCTCATCACTTAACTACATTAAACTAGTATCTTCGAATAAAGAAAAAATAATGATGTTCGGGTCCATCCACAGTAAAAACCCCTGTGTGCTTACAACATTTATGCAATTTTTAGATTGCGGTGTGTTGTGATTTATTTATTACAAGTATACAATTTCATTAAAAAATGATTGGTAATAAGTAGGACCTATAATTTATAAAGTAAGTTTACTAGGGGTTAATATTGTGTGGTTGTGATTAACACTAGATATACTTTATAGCGCCATTCGAACAGTCCCCATTCTCTTGTCTCGTGCAAGCTATCAACCATAAAATATTAATCCTAGTCAGTTAGCGCTATAATCCATAAAAATAGTTGGGCATAGTTGGAGGAGAGAAAAAAACAGTTATGACAAATTTATTGATCGACTGAGAGGACAAGGAAAGGAAGTTAGATAACTTCGCGCGATGATGACAAGTTTTACCTGGAAACTTTTTTTGCGCCATACTGCAAGGCATGTGCGTAGGTGCCATGTCTTGTCGGCCTAACTTCGCCTAAGAAATGTTTACTAGTTACCCGATTAACTTACTTGTAATATGTGTTTGTAGAATGATAATCTCCCCAAAAGAGGCACCTACCTTAGTTTCTTTTTGCCTACCTCATAAGTGACTCATCAAGTTTGGTTGCACATAGGAATCTGAAGTAGGTGCCTGCATATAT
Source organism: Invenusta paracnida (assembly GCA_036023295.1). Classification (NCBI taxonomy): domain Eukaryota; kingdom Metazoa; phylum Platyhelminthes; order Proseriata; family Coelogynoporidae; genus Invenusta; species Invenusta paracnida. The sequence continues at coordinate 16,465 of JAYRBW010120356.1, forward strand.
TATATGCAGAAGTGCTCTAGATATAATAGTAGTTCGTAATTATGTAACAGGTAAGATTATAATAAAACAACATGTCTATCCGCTCTTATTCACGTCGAAGCCAGTATTGGAGTAATTGAAATAATTTTGGAACAATAATTAATGAGATTAAAGACAGTATTGTACTTAACCTTTCATTGTATTAAATTTATAAAATCGTAAGAGTTTTTTCATGAATTTGATAAAGCACCTTTAATACCTGTTTTAGTTGGTATTGACTATAATTTTGTAGACCAAAGAAAGACGCTATTACTATTAGCGCCAGTGTATTATTCATTGTAAGGTTCTGTAAGCATACTATTGGATGTATACAGAATGGGTTCACAACCTAGAAATCGGATATATACAATTTAGTTATTAGAATAGTTATGTAGGTAGTACTAGTGTAGACACTTATGTATGTCTTCGATTTATGATTTGTGTGTCAATCAGAACTGGCCAAAGGGAATGTGGGAAGATTGCGAGTCCACATAATATTATTACAATTACGGGAATAATACTCACTAAAATTACTAAATGACCTCGATCTTCTCTAAACGTTAAATACAATTTTATTTTTATTAGTTTACTATTGTATTATAATAAATAATACTAATCTTGTTTATTCACTAATTTGAGAAGTAGATGCAAACAGCCTACACATGAAAATATCTTATTTTTGAGTGTGCTATATTTAACCTTTAAATGTATGTTGTATAGCATTACAAATAAAGCTCTCTCGGTTAGTTTAATTAATTCTTTCTTTATTATCTGTACATTTCTTCTTCTTTACTATTCTTACTACAAAAAGCTCTACTTTCTACAGGTAAAAAATGCTACTGTATTGTGCATCTAACGTAGTTCATTGGGATTTAATAAAAGCCGTCTGAGTATGATTTTATGTTTCTAGATAATATTAATTCCTGCCTCTTTGTACTGCAGACTTTTATACTATACATACATAACTATTGAAATAAGAGGCGTAGCAAACTAGAAAGAAGAATATTCGATCTCTGGGCTAAATAGACTACATCAGCCTGTAACACTTTGCTCATAAATACTATGTCATCTGTCTGCTTCACTCTGTCCTTTGTTCCTTTCCTTAGATTTCTTGCATTTCATATTTTATTCTCGTAATAATATTTCAGACTCTTCTATTAAGCTTTACTTTTCAATATCTCAACTTTTCGTATTCTGCTTTGGCTCCCACTTGATCCTAGATTATTTATGTACGTATGTTATATTCCTTTCGATAGGCTAGATTTCTCTTGATCAATACTCTTGGTTCCTCTCTACTCTTACTAGATTTCTGTATATATTATAGAGTCAACGGATTAAATATCTGGTTCCCGAAAGACCGAACAAAAATGTGAATAATATGATCAACGAAGAAATGTACTTTCTATTAATTTAGTTTCTCCCAGTTTTGTGTTCTTCCATTATACTGTAAACCTACTTTTCTCCTCAACTAACTTATTAATAATGGTGTATAATACTGTACATTCTAACGTTGACCCTTAATGGACTTGACGTTGGAATTTATTTTTTACAATATTAATGACGTCATCAAGAAGTTGGCTAATATAAATCATGAGAGTGTATGGCAATCTAGCGTATATGTAATTTTAAACTATATTTAATCGTTTCCTGTCAAAGTATTATGTATAATAGAAACTTTTTAAATGTTTTTTTTTGTGATTTTATAATGTAACACAATTGAAAGAATTAGGTATTTCTAAATTATTTTCTTTAAATTTTAATAGTTTTTTTTTTAATTTAATCTCCAGATCTATATTATCCTCATCTCCCATTATTGTTCATTTTACAGGAAGTGTCTGTCTTGGCCAAGGAGGTAAATCAGCTTAGAGAACAACTTTTGGAACGGGATGACGAAGTACTCGACCTAAAAGCCGAAAGAAATAATACTCGTGTAAGTTAGAAGTTTAAAGCAATAACGAAACTGTTTAATTGAATGACTTCAACTTCGGTGGGATTAATTACTTTTTCACGAATTATTATCTTCATTGCAATATATAATTTTTTTCAGTAGACCTACTGTAAGAACCTTTTTTATATTATATTGTCTCATTTTTTACGTTACACAAATACCGTATCACACAAATACCGTATACACAAATACTGTATTAGACAGCTGGAAGTCTGTTTTTAAATTATATTGTCAAATCTTTTTACGATATTAAAAACGTCTTTATTTTGTTACTTTTTCAAATTATTTATTAATAATATATATATATATATATATAATAATGTAATAGACACAGGCATGCTTAACTTTGAAGATGTGAATTCAACACTAATACCGAATTAGCCTCGGCATGTGCCTAATTATCGATTTGTTTCAAAGTCTGACATCCAAATTTATCCCACAGTATCTTGTCTACACCTCACACTCTTATTATCCGCTTATTTTCCCGGTTAAATTGACTACACACGCGTGCCTATGCTTACGAAAATAACCTAATGTATGATTTTATCTGCCTGCTTGGCATTTTCTTTTCCATGGTTATGACTCCTTTGCCTCCCTCTGACCGGATTTGTATACAAACAGTCAACTGCATAGTGCAGTTGTGTGTAGAAAGACGATTCGCCCCTTTTCCTTTCTCTATAGTATGATGAGTGGTATATATATGCATATCGAACTCACTAGTGCCTAATACAACATAATTATATACTTAAACAGAAATCAAATTTCAAGTTCAGCCACATGTTATTCTATCGATTTGACCTTTTTACTTTTGTTTAAAAATTTCACATACGTTCCTCTTTTACTAAATTTGACGGTTGGACAAATTTTACGAAATTATGGTTAGTGTCAATATTTTTGTTTTATAAATAATAAAAGACATTTTTACAAATATTTTACAAACTTGGTTTACAATATTTATATTTTAATAATGAATAAAATGAATATAATCAACCATTCTTAGCTATAATCTGCATAATATTTACCCCTCAGAATATAAACTGCAATTGCCTGTGCATTGAGATTCGTTATAATAAACCATATTATTTAGGATTATTAATGATTGAACTTTTGTCTGATTTGGTAGCTTCTCTTGGAGCACCTCGAGTGTTTGGTATCCAGGCACGAACGGTCCCTCCGGATGACAGTGGTGAAGCGGCAGGTCTCAAGTCCCGCGGGTGTTAGCTCCGAGGTGGAGGTCCTCAAGGCCCTCAAGTCCCTCTTCGAGCATCACAAGGCCCTAGACGAGAAGGTGCGCGAGCGACTCCGGCTCTCCCTGGAGCGGACCAATCATCTGGAGGAGGAGTTGGCGGTGGCCAATAAGGAGTTGTCACTTCTCCACGAGGGGGGTCATGTTCTCAAGGCGCCCAGCAAAGTGGCCCTCACTGGCAATGGTGACCTGGGTATGTGGCTTTAATACTATAGCTAGTACACTTACAGTATTCATCTTCAGGAAAAAATTAATCGAATAAGACTGCGATTGATTAGATAATCCATTGTTTTAACGATTTAATCACTTATTTCCCTTTTCAAGTTCTGTCGCAATTAGATATCGCACAGGATATAATATCCCATCCATATCTATGATATAGATGATATGGTAGGTTAGATAACAGCGATCCTGAAATGAATCAATCTTCCTTGGTGTTATTTCTTATGTCAGCATTATCTCCTCAGTTTTTTTTGTAGCTATGTTTTTCCAGATTTTATGACTATCGTTATTTTTAATTCAGGTTTGTTTTATATTTTTTCATCAAAAACTTAAAATTTTCTCTGTCTATAATTATCGTTCGATTTTATTACTATATTCAAATTTTGTTTGTAATTTGTTCATTTCATAAGATTTTAAACTCGATTGTGGTTGAGTAAATTATCTTATTTATAGAATTAAAATATTACAAAATATAATAATAACTTAATTTAAAATCGATCCCCATATTTAATATAAAAAATATCTTTATAAATTGTTATAAACGAAAAATATGAAGAATTCTTATGAAAAGTTATGAATAATATAATATCTTACGAGAAAAAATTAATTTGGTGCATTGTTTATATCTATTTTAAGTGCTTCAGTTCCTAACTACCCATTGATTTAGTGGTGCTGCCTGGACTTAAAAAATAGAGAAATGCGTTAGCAATAACTTATCATCTTTTACAACTTACTATTATTTATTTAATAGGATTTGTGTTTGAAATTTTTTTGAATAAAATATAGATAGATAGAGTAATTTCTGAAAAATTTAACGAATAGAAATCCTTGTATGCTGCTGTCATTTACTTTAATATTAGTGCAGGTTCTCCATTTAGCAATCACCAACTCATAATCTCTATTTTCTTTTTATAATTATTGTCTCAACATTATATTGTGCTCTTTCTGAATTGGCAATTTGCAATAATAAAACTCATAATCACCTTAAGATTTTATTAGTGTCATTTGGAGAGTACGCTGAACTATTTCTTTAGAACGCCTTGTCGATAGTGAAGCATAATAAATGTGTACTCTCTGTTATACTGTGATTTTTGTTTGGGCACAGCATTTCATAATAATAGTCATATTATATTATGTAGTATGTGTTGAATAGTATAATATATTCCATTATATTAACATCACAAACTTTTATGAATTAAGTAGGTATTGTATTTTTCTATCATATCAATATAGTATAATCTATAAAACCCCGTTGACTTATGCTTATAGTTCTAGACGTATAAACGATATTAAATCCTATATAATATTACTATTTATGTAATATTATTAATCGTTCTGCATAAAGATTGCTTAAATTTATTTGATAATTTGTTTTATTATGGCACGTTATAATGGTGCATAGTATGATAATGTTATAATAGCACTTAGCATTTGCTATCCTTCTGTGTGCTTTCAAAATATAGTTTGTGCTTTTTACTGCATTTATTTATAATTATTATAATATGTATAACTATAGTTTTATTTAGATTCCATTTTTCCTATATACATACATGGGAATCTTCCGGAAAACTGAGCTTTCTGTTATTTTCTTAATTTTATATTCGTGTATATCATATTCATGTATAAAATTATTATAAATAATTTGTAATATCATTTTCGCATATAAATAACCCATATAATGTTTATAAACAACCTATTTGCTTTTTTATAATTTTAAATCTGATTATATTAATGTAAAGTTTGTACTAAAAAATTATCATATATAATCTAGCGCCCCCTTGAATCTTTTTCGGGATCGGCCTTTTTCTGAATTCCCATCTGTTCCCATCTATTGATGAGAATAGAATAAATATTTATTGCTTTAAAAATAATACCTTGTTTTCATTTAAAGACATTTAGTGTCATATTGGGATCTCGTTATATTGACAAGCATTCAATTTTGGCACATTAATTTTCATGTTATAGGGGCTTAGAAATTTAAAACGTTCTATTCTTTTTCATTGTAACAGCAAATAACAATTCACAATTTATTATCTTACAGACACGAATTAAAATGTCATGTAGGTACTAACCTTTATTAACGAAGTTTTAAAATATATTATAATTGTTGTTGTATTAGACTTTCTATTTCAATAATTCTATTATTTTTTTAATTAAATTTAATAACGTTTATTATTATAGATAATAATGTATGCACAGGTATTCTGTTTGTTTTATAAATATTGGAAATAATCATACTTCTTTGGTAATATATACAATTAATTTTGTTCTAATTTAATTACTACGAAATTTAAATTTAAATTTTTACTATTACATTTGGACAATACATACGTATATATGGACAACATTATAATACTTTTAAATTTCATTTTGAATCCTGATGCGAATTTTCGTTTATGTCATTTTAACGAAACCCTATTATTAATCGACGAGAAAGCCTTAAAGTTATGTATTGAAATGTATCCAGCAAAGAATAATGATATATTATGTAATAGACAAACAATAGTCGTCAATTTTGTCAGTTGACATGGGAATGCAATTGTCTATCTGTCTCAATTACTAGTTCGAGTAGATAATTACGCTTGACTTTTTACCCATGTATCTTACAACGTGATAGTACAGTCAACTTTTACTAGATAATTGAAGTATGTCTTTTTATCAATACGTTACATTCTTATCTGCTATTAATTAATATGCAACTAATATAAACCAACTACCTATAGAGTATATACAACTTTTAATAAGATAAATCTACTTGATTAATATATTATTTAAGTATTAATTTAATTAGAAGTATGCTTCAAAGGTTAGTTTTTTTTTAAATATGTTTATCGTAAATGACGCGTCATTGTAAACGAGTTAACTTCTTCACTGGAATGCTGACATTTATATTTGGTATGAGCCGATGTGTGTTTATAAATATTGTTCTTCGGTTGTCTCTTAGTATGCCGGTATATTATATATTTTCTAGTTAAAAACCGTATTCAAACCTACGAAATACTGTGGGTAACTATTAATGTTCAATCGAACAAAAACGGTATTGCTATGATTCTTTAAAGCTTTATTTATAGCTTCATAAAAAAATAGCCTGAAACTAAATTTTAAACCATTTGTTTGAAATTACTTGACATAGCATTTTTTGACCTAGTGACCGACCTGTAGGCTTTCCGTAGCTTAACAATAAACGATCACTTTGAGGACTTCTTTTTTTTTATAACTAAAATATTCAGGCCTATAATTTGTTCAAAACCGGTTAAAAGTATCCTTTGTAGCTTTAATGCTTTAATGGCTTGTAGGTGTGATGGATACGCTTATTCCTTATTTTCATGAATCAATAGGCATATTTTCACTTGGCATGGATTCTATGTATTATTTTTTGTTATATTTTCATTGTACAAGTACAACTAGTTTTATTCAATGACCGATTATATTGGAATGGTGATACTAAAAGTTGTTCTATACTCATTACGTTATTACAGAACAAGTTTTTCTATTTTTTTTTTCACCAAAAAATTATTACTACGTTTAAGTTTATAATAATGTCTTCATACGCTCCAGGAGCCGGGACCGAAAGCATCCACACTCTTACAAACGGGACCAGTGAACCCTCTTCTCTCACCTCTGCTTCGGAAGCTGGCAGTGGCGGTACTGTTGAGCTCAAAGTCGAGGCTCTGGAACGTCACCAGGTTGAGTTGGTTAATTCGCGGCGTCAGATATCTGAGATGGGCCAGCGTGTGCGCGAGATGGAGGATAGCCTGACCAATGGGCAGCGGGAGTTGTCGCGTGCCCAGGACCAGGTGGACCGCCTGCAGAGGGAGTTGCGCGAGTCGGAGGCGCAGCGAGAAGACCAGGAGGAGAGGATCGCCACCCTGGAGAAGCGCTATCTCTCGGCCCAACGAGAGTCCACCAGCGCGCATGACCTCATGGACAGGCTCAAGGCGGATTTAGCTGTCAAGGAGACACAATTAAAGCAGGTTAGGAAGTGTGATCTCGGCTGTCTTATTACAACAAGTCTAGTTTTTTTTACTGGAAACATTTTTTTTTAGAATCACAACAATGAGGAGTGTAACGTAAAAATAAATAAATTCGTGTGTATGTATTTAAATCTTGATAACATTTTTTTCTAACATTATTTCAGTTTTTATTTAGCCAAGAGCTGATATGGTTATTGCTGTAGTTGAATGATTATCATCCGATGGCAGAACCGTATTTCAATTGCGATTATTGATTGGATGGTTCATAATGTATTTTATAAAGTTACCGACTAAAATGTTTTATTTTACCGTTATCACAATTAGCTCATAAAGACAATCCAAACATAGCTATTTACTCTCAAACTTAATACCAGTTCAATATTTAATGACATTATTAAGAGTCATATTAAACATAGTCTTCTGCATAATCTTATTTTTACAAAAGCATTTTTCTACGGGATTCTCTTGACATTTAGAAATATTTTCAAGCCTTTCTTTTACTAAATATAATATTATAATATGCAGTCAAAATTTGAATTAGGACATATTATACATATATACTGTTATGATGCTTAACATGGCACTCAAATATTCAGGGGTATACCCAGTTTACTAATACCATTATTAGATCCTCACTGTTCTAGTTTAACGTAATCACCTCGTATGATTTTAATGGCCTCAAAAGTCAAGAGGATCTGGAAACGAAATAGAGGAGTGTATTTAGCGAACGAGTTAATAGTTTAATATTATGTGGTGTGCGCGAAGGCAAATTCTCCTTGGGTGGATGTGCCAGAACTAGACATCGACTGCTAGCAATTATTATTATATAGAGGAGAGAGTAATTAAATTTCTATCGATTGGTAGTCGTATTTCATACTTTGGTCTAACTTGTCCTCCATTTAAAATGGATTTGAAGGGAATCCCAGTCTTCCTATTTGCGCGCAACATCCCTGCTATTCCAAGCTAGCCCCTCTTCTCTTCTAAATCTATCAAGTCTTGATCTCTAAGTGTGTAGTATATATTATTTACTTACAATAATAGCAGTATTGTTATGGTCGAGCTGTAGAAGTTCATTATTGGATCTTTCCCAGATGGAACAATCTATTTCTCTGGCCTTTCAAAACTTTTCTATCGACTATTATTGAACGTAAGGGAAAGAGAAGCTAACAGTATTTGATAAACAATAATTTGTGGCTAGATTCAGTAATCAATTTTAGTAATGCTTAGTTTAGATTAATTTAAATTCATTTTAAACCATCTCGGTCTTGTATTGCATAAAAACTTAGATATATAGAAGGCAGTGGTTAATTAAAACTAAAGCAAACAAACCTGCTAAATGCATCTAGGTTAATTAATAACAATAAAATGTCCCGATTATAGTTATAATGATTTTTGTTGTTAATACATTTTGTAGTTCCAATTTTAAGTCAGACGTAATGTGTAATTTTGTCGAAAACGTACGTTACACATTTGGTATTTTCAAATACGAGTTACGCTACTGTGCTTGGAAAACTAAATAATGTGTATTTTTCTATCTTGGTATATTTAAAGAGCAATTATTAGTTATTTTAATAGCTACATTTTATTCCTTAATACTCCATTCTAATTTATATTTTATTATAATATAAAAATATCACATTATAAAATATGACAAAATCATTATAAAGCGTTTTATAAGTTGCGACTTATAAATCACTCATAACTATCAAAATGTGTAAATAAAATAATGTACGGCATAAAGTATTCCTTAAACGAACTCATTCAGTATGTTTAATAAATTATTATATATGGACCAAACACACCTGTGATCCTGTTTAGCTTTCACTTCTATGACTTACATTACATGCATGCACGTTTAATAGGCCTGGGTGAACGTTTGTGTTTCTTTCAGATGTAATTTTGTATATTTAATCTAATTTGATAATTAAGAGCTCTTAGTTTGGAAATATATATTTTGACAGGATTATAAAATTATAATTTTTACTAATTTACTTAAAATAATTCTAATTAAACGATAAATCTAACTAAATTACATCAAATTTCAATGGTATTCTTATTAGTTGGCGTTGCCCAAGTTTAATATATTTTCAATCAAATATCATATTTTAGCCTTTTCTAAATCTTATTGTATATTCTATTCTATTAATTTTATCTTGATGTACAAATGCTCATTTTTATGCAAAGCTATTGTTATTTTTTGCAGTAATGTAATATTTTTGCTGATCTTGATTGAAGTGATTGTTACCAGATTTTTCTTTGTGTCAATAAATTGTACATACTTTTTATATGATGCAGTGTTCCTTCCTCTTCATTTCCCCAAACCTATACTGTAACTGATCAAAATAGCCTTTTTCCTGGCTAGATTTTAGTTGTTAGCGCACGCACTAATGACTAATCCAATGGCTTACTGCTTGCTTTGCCTCCCATAATATATCTGTTATCGATCTCTCATCGCTGGCGTTAATTGCAATGGGAAGGAAAAAAACTGTTTCGATGCTTGTGGAAAAGAAATAGGGAGGGGGGGGGCGTTGCGATTGCCAACGCTCCAGTTTCTCGAATAAAGACCTAAGGGAGGGAGTGGGTAAACCCAGGTAACGCAAGAAAAGATAGCTCGCTTGTATGCGAATACACAAATTTGACTTAGTCATCCAACCGAAGAAAATAGGAAAGTTTTACCTCTGGAGAGTTAAAAATTGGTCTGTCTGAGGCTTGTAGAACACATATTCTTCCCAGTCTTCTGTTTATAGAATCTATCTAGGTCTGGTGCCGATATCATATAGTCTTACTAGGCAGCAAGTTACTTTAATATATTATTTCGAAAGAATTAACAGACACGCACCCAGAAATGTTTTAGTACCTATCTACATTTGGTTCCATGCACAAAATATGTATTGTAACTACCAACACTGCATAATGTTTAGGTCAGGCCGCTATAATGTTGTCCAGTCGCGTAACTTCATAATTTACTTAATAAGTAGCTACCTAGCTATCACTGCGTTCAACTCTTTTCTCATATATGCAGTGTGGAACCACCATTACTACTGAGTTCTTCATGATTGATTATAACTTCTAGTTCTCAGCTTTGTCGAGAATAAATAGTTAATTTATTTAGCACTGAAAGCTTGAAATCTACCTGTTCGTCTTCTTTCTTCACCTAAGCCTGCGTTCTTGTTTATAGGTTCTTGTTTCTAGAGAGCAGAAAGCACGCGCAAACTTTCTGTCAATCGTTAAATCGCGTGTAACCAACCATTTTCTATGATGGTTGACCTATGCGCTTATAGCGACACAGTAGTACCCTTAAATTCTCAGCTCGTGAGAAAATGATCCACTATAATGTGCATATTCTGTTTTCTTCTCTTTTTTTCTACACACTGTTCTTATTAAGTGCATTATTAGCTTAATCTATACGTGCTCTATCCATTCTATAAATAAAAGCAGGAATCATAGATTATAGGAGATTTGAAGTCATTATTATGTTTTCATTTCTTCTATTTTGTCAACCTAATTGCTACCAAAATACTAAGCAAAAACAACAAACACGATAGATTTGAAGAATCCTGTTTCATCTCTGATCAGATGCTATAAATGTTTATATCTCGAACGCCATCTTGTAAACATAATCTAGGATAGATATTTTATATTAGAAATACGTGTTATTATAAAGTTATAATATATATATATTTATTATTTAACTATTTTTGAGGAATATTATTATCTAAACAATTGTAAGTTATATGAATGTGGTTAATTATTATTGCATTTTAATTTTTGATAATATTATGTAATTGATTTTTTAGACCGAAGACAAACTTCACCAGATACAAGAAAAACTCCTGGAAGCTGAACGGTTGTCTAACAGTTTGGAGCCCGGGAACGATAATCGCGTTAGTGAGGGTGGATCTTCGTCTCGGCAGGAGTCAGAGGATCGCGACGGTACCTCTGGCATACCTGAAAGCACGGAGGAACGCCTTCGCGACCTCGAGAACCAGCTAGATGAAACCCAGGCGGAGCTGCAGAGGGCCAGGCAGCGAGAAAGGCTCAACGAGGAGCACAATAATCGTCTTTCAGCCACGGTGGGTATCTCATAATATCTAACCTTATCCCGGTTTCTTATTCATCTTTGATTTGACTACATTATATTAATCGTAAATCTTTAAAATGGACTCAAAAAATTAATTAAATAATATATCGCATTTAATGCAATTGTGACCATGATTAGATATCCTGAATAATGTATTATTATTTTGATGCAATACAGGTGGACAAACTTCTCCTGGAGTCCAACGAGCGTCTCCAGTGTCATCTGCGCGAAAAGATGGCCACTCTGGAGGAGAAGAACCAGTTGAACCAGGAATTGGATAGGATCCGCCGCGTCCTCGAGGAGACCCAGTCCGAGCGAGATATCCTGCTCACGGAAGTCGAGCGATACAAGAAGCAGATCGCCGAGTTGACTGCCGCGGTGCGCATGCATCAGGCCAACACGGCCCAGGCTGCGCATGCTGCCCATCAAGGTGTGTACTACTTCAGAGACATTGATGGGGCGGTTAGGAAGGCTACCTAGGTCGTGTGCTATCATTTATTAATGTGTCCTTCTTTCCCCCGTTATCTCCCCTATTTATGTATAGTGGGCAGTCTGGCGTACAGTAGTGGTCTCCCTCTGGGCGTAGGTAACACTCTGGCGTATGCTAGTGGGGGTAGTTCTGCGGCTACTAGCACCGTGGACAGCGCCATTTACCTGCGCCCTCAGCGTGGCAGAGACGGTGTCGACCCGGGGCAGGTGAACACGCTAGGCGAGGGCGAGTGGGAGAAGATGCAGCAGGTTCACGTCCTTGCGAATGTGCAACAGGTAAAGGTGCTCACTGTATAATATTATAGTCGTGAGTAGTAACCTGCAAACATATTCAAAAGTCTATTTGACCGAAATTTTCGCCCAGTTACTGTTAGAAATAACTATAATAAACCATGGCTTAGTAAAGTAGATTTGATAGATCTTTTCATATCCATTCAATCGATGTGGATGGAACTGTGTCAGTTATCCTAATAATTCTGCTCGCTCGATATATTATTATAAAGAAAGACAAGTCTGGACTGTAAAACTTTATTTGACAACATTTTCGGAACATCATCCTAGTAAAAGTCTGACAAGAGTAAACATATTAGTTCAGTCTTGTCTTTTTTTAATTTTATATAAAAATGTTGCACAGAGTTTCACAGTTTTCAGTTCGTTGTTATCATTGAAAAGCTGAGTTTATCCTCTAACAAGGCTGCGATTGTTCCTAAAATTCCTAAAATAAGTACTTAAAGTACTTTAAGATTGTTTACCAATTATATATATCGACTGATTCATTATTAATATTTTTGAAATTCCGAAGATGACTGATCATAATTGTAGTGGAACTCTCCACTCTACTATATTTTCTACTACAATTTCTATAATAATACCAAATATTTACATAATATAATTATGGTTCCTTGTTTACATGCAATTCTTGAAATCTGCTATATTGTTACTTAATGATTTTTCGTACCATTTCAAGCAAAGAAATCTCATCCATGCACTGCACTATCATTATCAATCATTAATTTATCTTTTGCACAAAATTACTCGTCGATTTTTCAAAGGGAAATTGATAATGCTTGTAATAAGGATTTTAATCATTTGGATGTCAATGAAAGTGCAAGATATCGACATGCAATTGACATTGGTGAACCATGCAAAAATACAGTAAAAGAGCAAGGTTTCCTGACTCCAATGATCATAAACTTTTTTGGGGATAAATTAAATATTTTTTTTTAAATCTAACAATGTACCTTGTCAAGATGCTACCTTCAAGAAATAGCATTTTTCTATGATTTTCAAGTAATTCATCCTGACGTACAGTTTCTGCCAGAAGGTGCCACATATCATTCCTGAAGATAGATGGAGACATTCTTAGATTAGTGGGGACTTATCACAGCAGAACGATCTTCCATTCAATATCCATCAAAATATACTACTGATCTTGATGTCTACTAGTCTAATATTCTGAAGTTAAAAACAACTGCTGGATTTGTTCGTTTTCCAATGTTGACAAAATTGTGTCCAGTGTTTTATAGTTTTGTCATATGGATATGTTGACCCAGAAAAAGGCTTTAGTTTCAACAAGCAGCTTGTTACTTTTTACAGATGGATAGTGTTCCACTTCTTTGAAATCTATTATTGGAGTTCGTCTTGTAAAGGATACCATTAATGCAGCTGATCCTTTGGCAATTGCTATTACTAAGGAAATTATTTCCTCAATTAGAGGGGCTTCCCAGAAGTACAGAGTAGCTGTAGAAGAAGAAAATGCACAGGCTGAAATAAATACTGATCTTGAACAGTAAAAATGACAATACGAAGAAGTTATTGAAATAAAGAAGAAAAGTTACAAATTGTCAAGCAAATACCTTGCTACAAAAATTGTAATTATCGGCTTAGTGCAACTGTAAATAAATCTGATATGGTAGAAATCACAAAAGTTTCTGGAATTATTAACAGCACAACCAACATGTCTGCTGAAAGAATTGCATGCCACATCTTCCAATTTGGATACTCCTTTGTCAAGAAACAAAAATCCTTTTCATTGTGATGTTTTTTCCCCTTTTGATAATATCATTGTACATACCCATTTTTGTAAGTTAGCTATTGGAATTTTATTGTAATAATATAACTATTTAATAAAAATTACCTTTTTAACTATGATTTTATTGATTTTTTCAGTATTGTTGTATTCAAATTTTCCATAAATTATTCAGATATACGGTAAGATCTTCATTTTGTATTTTACATGTTATTATTAATATTTAATAAAATCAATATTCCTAAAATTCCTAAATGCAATCACAGTCCAGCTCTAATTTGAATCATGTTTTTGGAAGCGACGATGCTTTATTTTCTTAGACACGAACCTAGCTAAATGAACTTTCTAAAATACGTCCTGGTACAGACATCACTCCTTAAACTAATCACAAATATACAACAATTTATATTTAAATAGAAAAATAATAGAGATGTACTTAACATTAAAGTCGTTCTGTTATAATTAACTAATTATAATGTTTTAATTTGTTTTGTTAATTATCTCTTCATGGAATTAAAAATACATTGTTTCTTTTTGAGCTATTTTTCACAAAATATTTACAATTTATAGTTTGTGCAATTGTTTTCCGTGAAGTAAAGATATACTCTGCATTATTCTATACAGTCAACTACCTAGCTATTCGGCATTTACTGCTAGTATACCTTGATGAAGTCATCTATTTAATCTAATACTTATACTTATTGTACTTTATATTTTGTTTTCGCTATTAAATTTGAATGTTTCTGACCATTAAGATATTTTAATGCCATATTTTATGCATGTTCCACTATTATGCAACATAGGTACCACAATATATTTGTTGCAAGATTATTAGATGTTATGGGTGACTTTTTATTACTCGACTGATTTCTTTATCTCCAGAAGGGAGAATATTGCATCTGTTCTATTGTAATATTTCAACTGATTAGTAGTATATTATCTACTCTATATAAGCAGTATTTTAAGTGTTATCCTTAAAAATTCAACAGTATTAACTGTGAACTAGTAAAACTTTTGTACTTTATTTATATGAAATACTACTTAATAGATATGTGAAAAGAATGTATTATTTTCTGTATTTGGCATACAAATAAAAACCTATTCCTATTTAGAGCAGTTTACTTCTACGATTTGGTTGTCTTATTTTTTTATCAAGGCAACAATGTTACGATTTAATATCTAGCAACTACGATATTAAATTCTGTAGATATTGATTGTTTATATCGCTTTTTTAGTCTTCAGCTCTATATTTTACATATTCTTTTGTTCATTATATACTTTCAAATTTCTTTTTTTAAGACTATTTAAAACTATTTACTTAAATATTTGTTTTATTTGGTTAAACTGCTATAATTATGTACCTACTAGTATATAAGCCATACAATATTATGTTGAATATATTTACTATTATTATATAGAACTTCATATTTTACATATTTATCCATAGTACTGTGATAGACTACAACCATAAGTTGTCTTAAACTACTACGTTTTTTAATAGGGTAAACTGATCTGTAATTCATGGAAATAATTAGTATGTGCATATTATGTTGCAACAAATAGAATAATGCAAGATGAAACAATTATAATTTAAAGATTTATTATAAATTATTATAAACATTTGAGAGTTTTCATTAATACTTTAAAATATTCGCTAAATACAAAAAATGTCAAATCCAAATACTTATCTTATATTATTTGTAGTAGCATATTAGGCTTATCGATTAGTGTCCTTTTCACGACAGGCCTTCGATAGCAGTCTGGGTGGCAGTGGAGGTGGAAACGGCAATGTAGGTCCAAGTCCAGTAGACCACTTTGATGAACTCACGCCTGTGGCGAGCCGTCCTGGGGATCCGTCTGGGGATGGCAGTGGGGAACTACTCTCGCCGGGGGGACACACGGATGCACAGACCTTGGCCCTCATGATACAGGAGCAGTTGGATGCGATCAACAATGAGATACGACTCATACAGGTCCGTGCTCTCATTAGGGAAGACATTTTGTTTAAAAGGGAGGGGAGGGTTCCGTGCTCTCAGCTCCCCACCCTAGAACCCCTATTTTAAAGCAGTATTTTCTACAGAAATATTAAAAACTACACCTCCTTTTTATTTACAGAGATGTGCCTTTTCCAGTTTTAATCAAATTTCCGGTTTTTTAAAGTAGTTTTTATGAGTCTTGAGATTCGTTTTAAAAAAGTATAATTTACTAACAGGGTTAAGGGAGTGTGGCGGACATTTTATAAGGTAATAATTGCCTGATTGTATTATCAATTTTATTGCTATTTTTATCATTTAGATTTATTTCATTTTATAACTAAATGAAGAATCAGTCTTGAGCAAACATTTACAGTTGATCCTAGAATAAAGTACTTTTTAGTAAAACATGTACTCATCACGAATTTTGTTCGAAATGTATTGTAGGCTACGCTTTTTCGTACGGCGGAGATTGGGGCCCCCCAACTTGATTTCCGGTTTATTTTAGTTTAAGCAATCGCATCCCTGTATTGTATATCATAATATAATAATCAAGTTTATTACGCAAAATATTAAAAATGTCTTGCTTTTATTGGATAATACACCAATACAAACAAAAAACATATTTACCTTATTATAGCCGGATCGGTTTTCGTAAATGGTCAATATGATTACATCACAAATATTTTCACTTTCACATGACCCCCTTTTGAGATATAACAATGAATACGCTTTTAATGGTGCAAAATATCAACACTCGAGTACCTCTGGGACAAATAGAATTAATAGTAGATTGTATTTCAATCCCCCCTCCCATACATTCCACAGGAGGAGAAAGAGACAACCGAACAACGCGCAGAAGAACTTGAGTCTCGGGTGGGGAGCACCGGGCATCTCCCGGGTCTCCGTGGTGACACCAACATGGTGACTAGCAGTGGGGGCGGCGGGCCCCAACTTGTGGCGGCCATGTCGGGTGTCGGCGGGGGACGATGGTCACCGCCCCTAAGTGGACGTTCCACACCCACTGGAGGCATGACTAGAAGTCAGATGGCTGCCCGGGCGGGAGTAATGGCCTCCCAGCAGGTGCGTGTCTCATTCATTCAGTTTGCTAGTCGAGTGACCTTGCTGCAGTCTTCATCAAATTCCATTTTGTATTCTCTTGACTCAGGCTCTTCTAACCCAGTACTCGGCGTCGACACCCCATCTCGCAACTGCGGGTAATAATGGAACCCTTCCGAACCACATGCAGTACGGCGGAAACCAACACATTGGCCAGTCACAGCAGCTCACAACACAGGTATGTCAAGAGTATACATCTTAGGAGTTGCCTACCCACTTAACATAATATCTATCGTCATGTCAGATAAAAAAATGCTTTGCTTTTATTTATTTGATATATATTTTTTATAGTTTTAGTATCATTCTCGTCTCGTAAGCATGTTTGTCGTATTTTTCTCAGATATAATACAGCGATACCATAAAAGTAACATTTGCATAATAATATCGTTAATATTGTAACTTATATAGTACCTTCCACTGTTGAAACTATTTTACTGAGGATTATAAAATCAGAAAATCCTACCTTATCGTTTTGTTTTGATAAAAATCGGTTCGATGTTTTCCTATTCCGGAATTGCAATTATTTCGGTTAAAATATTTTTGTAACTTGGTACTATTATTTTTCAAAGCTATATAATTGTGTATGTTCCTGGGCGTAAATCCTACCACGTCTTTATTATTATTTCAATATAATACAATTTTGAGATAAACATAGTGAAACTATTTTGATCTTTGTATTAATAACACATTGATTGAAATTGATTATTTTACTAATTTGTTATAATAACTCAATTGTTTCCAAAGGCTTTTCTGTTTCATTATTGAGATTAATATATTATCATTGTTACCGTAAATATCAAAAATCAAACAGGACTATTTTTAAATAGAAAGCGTCTTGTCATACTTTTTCCTCGTGATTTTCCCGGCTTGTATTTTAAAATATGTTCTACTTTGTTTATGAATTATGAATTTTATGTTCGCAGTTATCGTTTAATAGTATTTTTTAGATCAATTGTTTTTTTACCTATTATGATTTTATTACTATACAATACGATTATCAATGACATATTATAATGTAGGTATTGCAGTGTTGTGCATTATAATGTTTTCATGAAATATCTAGGCTGTTGTTATAAAATAATATCCCAACCATTTATCAGATGATTTTATCCGTCTGACTGAACCATCGCGACTGTGTGTACTCTTCCCTATTTTTTCAGAGCGTTTCATATCTCTCTCTTGTAAGCGCATTCAACAACAATTATTGCACTCAAAAAGGCCACAATAGTATATATTCTATAAATGCTCGCAAACATCCCCGCGTCAATAGTACTCTCATCCTGGCCTAATACTTTTTATATATTATAGCTATGATGTAGTATGATCCTATTCCAATTCTGGTTATTATTTTTTTCTGGCCTTCCATTGTTTGATTATCCATATAATGCACTTTTTATTGGTTTAGAGCGCGGTGTTCTTTCTTCTTTCGCACTTTTCTCCCCTTCCTCTTGCCATCTCACTTCCATTTCCCTTCTTTCTTTTTATATTATAATATATTTGTCGTGAAAAATTAAATATGATATTATACTGACTATATGTTCGTAATATTATGATAGATTATCGGATTACGTTGTTATAGCTGCACAGAGTTGGCTTAAAATATAAATACTGTTTATGATAGTTTTAAGATAATTTGAAACTTCAACGAACGGACATGAAGAGAGCTAGAGAGGGAGCGAGAGTCAATGAGAACATTCAGGAATCGTTATGATGAATGTATGTATGTGTTTGGAACATAGAGATATAATTATAAATATTTGTTTAAAAAATTATGGATTACTGTTAAGAAATTAAACCATATTGATGTTCCTAGATTTTTTGCTTTTAAAATTATCGTCTTTATTAGGTGCCGCAAGTTTTTCCCCAAATTAACTTTATTATATTTTAATAAGTGCTACTAGATGACTTCTACTAAACTTCGCTTATTGTTTTTCAATTGATAGATGCAGATAGTGAATACTTAAAAACACTTGCACTGACCTTCAACATGGCTCTATGTAATCTTCTTAGATCATTTGCCTATTAGCAATATACTCATCCATAGTTTTATATATAAATATGAATATAATCGTATTATTTGCTCATATTAGTCTGCACAATTATATTTTGAAGTATTAATATTTCGTATTAATTATTCCATTATATTAACCATCATTATACAACCCCGCTTAAAAATAAGTATACACTACACCCTTGCTTCAAACTATTTTTACTAAACAATGCATAAAATTATCTATAAATCATAACACATATGAAAGCATTACTAAACAATGCATAAAATTATCTATAAATCATAACACATATTAATGCAAAAATAGTATCGATATTGATTTCCTTAATCATCATAATATTGTGTTTAGTAATCAATAAATAATATTTTTGCATTAATATTTGTTCTGATTTATGGATAATTGTAAGCATTATTTAGTAGAAATAGTTCGAAGAAAGGGTGTATGTACCTATACTTATTTTTGAGCAGGGCTGTATTACCTTTTAGTAGAGCTTATATAAATTATGCGTATATAGCACAACAATATGTTTATCGTATGTACAATATTATATTTTCCAATAATTGATTATAAAGTTTGGATAAAGCTCATATTACGTCAACACTACAGTTATTAAACCCTACTATAAATCAGTTATGGTTGGTTGCTATTATTCGACTTGTATAAATACAATAAATATGTAGCACTTATTCCGATCACATACTTGTAACATTTAAATAAATAGTGTATTAGTATCCATTTCTTTCACTCAGTCTGTTTCGTTAATTTACTTCTAGTTGGAGGAGCTTATCAGTTATCTAATTATGGATATCAATTTTCCCACAGTAAGGTGAAAACCAAAATGTCTATATTTTAATTTATTTAAATTCTTAATATAATTTGGTGTAATAGATATTATTTATAGATAGATATATATATATATATATTATAGTATAAAAGAGCCATTTAATAGTCAATGTAATATTAATAACAAACTGAGATGTTTTTTTCTCGACTTTACATTCATTCCCCTTTTTTGTTATGATAATGTTATATATTATTTGGTGATGGAATGATTAATTCTGTTTGATATATCATTGGTTAATCTTATTCATTTATTTATTTTGGGTTAACTGGTACGAAATATTTTGCCCATATCATTGCATTTTTGAAATCTGTTTATATTGATAACAATGGTAATAAAGCAGGCTTGTAAAAAAGAGTAGCAGCAAGGGTTTAGTTAAATAAAACGGGGATACTATTTAGGATAGTAAACATAAAATATCATAAATATAGATTACACTTAACTAACATAGCACATACTAGATATTCATTCATACTATTTTTATTATATTATTTCGTGCACAGATTATTGATTTTTATTTAACCATTATTCTCTAAAAAAATAGATGCTAAATTATGTAATTATAACTGAGAAAACAATTTATATGAAAGCTTTTATCTAATTTAGTCTTAAAGTATATTATGTGATCCTTGTTATAGTCAAAAGCAGTTTCATAATATCCTTGAAGATCAATCCAATCACAATGGTAGATAAATAGCAGGCGCTTTTTGTAAAAGTATAGAATAATAAAACTAAAAATGTCATATTACAATATAATAATTAAAACCAATCTGAAAACTACTTTTAGCATGCATAATTAAAATGGAGAATGTGTTGAATTCATATATCCACAATCGATTAGATTGATTTTCTAATTTTTCTGATTTTCTGATTATATATATTATGTAGAAGTACAAAATGGTATTTTAAATAAGCCTAATATAATGTCCGAAACAGCTAACCAAGAGTATATTTTCAACATATTTCAAAAGTTATAAATATACCTTTGATTATATGTAAACACAATGCACGCCACCACCATAGAGTTGCAAAATCTATGCAATCCAGAACCCGATTAAAAAATTGCTTAATGGAATGATCACACTTCAGCTTTAATAAATTACTTACCAGCTTTTTTGAGTTTACCTATTCTTTTTTCCTGCCTATATTAATATATATATTAAAGTATATTATTCTATGTATAGTTTTTGTTATCAATTATAGGTTAGATATTATAATAACGAAAGAAGCCGCGCAGACTTAATGTACTAGTCAAATAGTGTTGGTTTAGAATGAGTGCTTTGAAGAAACTTATACACGTATATTGATAATATTTTACGAGCCTAACTTGCCGACTGACCTTGCTTAGATCAATTTGATTGAGTTAGTTTTGATATCTGAAGTTGAGCTACTTTTGAGTTGTGGGTTTTCTCGAGGCGAGAGATGTGGTATAACTAACTTATTAGTAACAGTCGATTAGTATAAACATATTTACATATTATATTGTTATATGTAGGAATATTATGTTATAAGACTATATTATAGCTATAGCGGTTGATACACAAATTTTATACTGTTATACTTTAATAATCAACATTATATTCGAAATAATATATAAGTGTAGTACTTATTTATAATATAATAGAGATGTATTAAAGTATTACAATATTTTTTTGTCAGAAAAATGTCTTATATAATCTTTTTAGATAATTGTCTATTAGTAATATACTCATCCATAGTTTTACATTATTAATATATATATAAAATATGAATATAATCGTATTATTTACCCATATTAGTCTAATTGACCTTCTTAAAAAATGCAGTAACAATTATCATTTTAAATTGACTTATTATTAGATAATAGATGTATGCGAATAACTATGTATTGGGGAGCGCACAGTGGAAAGAATACCCCTTATCTATTAATTATGCAACGATGCAGCTCTCGGACCCAGCGGACACCCGTGAACCCCGACACATCCACTGTGAATCTTCCCCGCCCAACACTCCCCGGTCAACTATGCGGGCTGCCCAATCCATGTCCCCACAGCCGGGCATGCATCCAGGCTATCAACAGCTCGGCTACCAGCAGCAACAGCACGGTGCCGCTTCTGCCGCCAGTCAGAATTCTGCCACTCAACAACAACACCCTCACATGGCGCATAAGATGCCTACTGGCCATCAGCAAGATCTTCAACATGGGTGAGACATTTCATATCCTTCATGTAGGGACTACCTACCAGCTACAAAATATGTCAACTATTATTTATTTTATTTTATTACTCTTGCCTCTCGTCCTACTTATTATGTTTTTTTTTTTGAGAAGCACACTTTATTTATTTACTAACCGGTTATTACTGATATTGATAATATTTCGTGTATACGTTTAACTATTTTGATGTACATTCTAGCATATTATATCCCACATCTTAGACCAGTTTAATTTATTTAGTGTTTATGTACGAGGACCCTGGAAACTTGTCATATTACAATTCCCTATTTGTTTATTTTTCATTAAAAATGTTGACTTATATCTCAGTCAAACAAAGATGACAATATATATTATATATCGACGTCCGAAATGCAAACTATCGTATCACATTTTTTTCAGATTTTGAGTTAGATATGTCATATTATTAATAATTATCATATCTATATGGTGTGTAAATTTCGTAGCTGTATGTATTATAGTTTTCAAGTTATCAGCAAATGCAAAGTATCGTATCTCATTCTTATATAAATATTAAACGAACAGCATACTATCGTATCACTAAAGACGTTAATGGGGTTGACTGTCTTCTACAGGCAAATTTAGGAATTCCAATTTAATAATTTTTAGTACAAGCATCATTTCTATAAATAGAACAATTAGCAACCAATAGGAGAAGGATATAATCAATGAATATTCGTATTGTGCGTGGAAATTTCTGCATCATTTCTATAAATAGAACAATTAGCAACCAATAGGAGAAGGATATAATCAATGAATATTCGTATTGTGCGTGG